>WWET01007740.1:7881-46966 GCA_011038615.1 Limnodynastes dumerilii | reverse complement strand
CCTCTCCCTCCTGTACCTGGTTATATCATACCCTCTCTCCCTCCTGTGCCTGGTTATATTATACCCCCTCTCCCTCCTGTGCCTGGTTATATTATAACCCCTCTCCCTCCTGTGCCTGGTCTGTGTGTGAATATATAATGTGTCTGTCTGCAGTGTGTGACCACATGGAGCGCCTTCCGTCACACAGTCCGTTCCTGTGTATGGATCTCTCGTACATCACAGCTCTGCTCACGGAAGGCTTTGGCTTTAAGGAGAGAACAAGACTGCAGGTAATGCGCTGGCGTTAGATGCACGTGGAGCGCGTGTAATGGCAGCTGCTGTGGGGCGTATGGCTGAAGCAGACAATGTTTTCTTTCTTTCTATAGTTAACCAAGAAGGTGCAGGAGGTGGAGCTGAGCTGGACGCTAGGGGCGGCGTTCAGCGTGCTGCAGTCTCTGCCCGTGGCCGGGTGACCGGATCTATCGCCTTTGGTGCTTTATCTCGTGTAATGTGTTATACAGAGGTCTGGGGGATAATTTGCCTCCACTATTAATTTATTAATTCATTGTTTAATAATTGTGATTTTCTCAGTTACCTCGTCCGTGGCTCATACGTGGCTGCTTTTACGTCATTCATATTTATCATAGAGAATGTCTTACAGTTTACAAACATTCAGGTTTATTAACGTTTTTACTTGAAAATAGTTCAGAAATTTCAGACTCGTCTCATTGTAATGATGTCACACTGACCTGTCTCATTGTGATGATGTCACGCTGACCTGTCTCATTGTGATGATGTCACGCTGACCTGTCTCATTGTAATAACATCAGACTGTCCCTTTTTACATTACAGATGTCTGACTGACCTGTCTTATAACATCAGTTTGTCCTCTTTCACAATAATGACGTTAGACTGACTGTATCATTGGGATAGTGTCTGACTGACCGTATCATAGGGATAGTGTATGACTGTCCGTATCATAGGGATAGTGTATGACTGACCGTATCATAGGGATAGCGTATGACTGACCGTATCATTGGGATAGCGTCTGACTGACCCTATCATCGGGATAGCGTCTGACTGACCGTATCATCGGGATAGCGTCTGACTGACCGTATCATTGGGATAGCGTCTGACTGTCCGTGTCATTGGGATAGCGTCTGACTGACCGTATCATTGGGATAGCGTCTGATTGCCTTATTTACCTGAACTCTTAACAAGCTGCTATTTTTGATAAAATATAAAGAGATTAAATGTAATTTATGAATTAAACGGTCGTCATAGTTTTTGTATCGTTACACAATACTCCGGCCCTGCTACATACAGGGACTAATAGAGCATCTTTACAATAACAGCCTGTACAGCCCCAGGAATCCAATATGGCTGCCGCCTGGCGTCTTACTGGGGGCAGGAGCAGCATTACTCATCCCAGGCCAGCATTTCAGGAGAGCAGAATCCGGGACATAGGACACTGTCACAATGTAGGCTACGATCGCTGTGACAAAAATGGATTTACACACTTAGCTGGTGGGGGCTGGGGAAGGGGTGAGTATGGGAACATAGGACAGGCTGTCTGTGGACCAAGCTCTGCCCCCACCCCGTGGACCTGCTCTGGTTGTAACATCCACCACACACTGTCCTCAGTCCCAGGAACATAGGACAACGTCTGGGGAGACGGACGGCCTCCAGGTCACGGTCAGGGGACGTGTCAGGGAGCTGCCGTCAGCAGGAGACCTTCTATTGACTCAGATACTAAACAAAAATCAATAGAGTCGCACCACCCCTCACTGTACACCTTCAAACAAAGGGGTCCCACCACAAAGTGACCCCTATACAATCAAACTGTGTCCTCCCAGTTCTCTGGTAAGGGGACACCTTAGGAAGTCTACACAATGCAAATATCAAAAAAGGTAGGGTTCAAAGCAAACAATGAAGGGATACTTTAAAAACGAAAAGTCTTCAACAAGTTCAATGGGAAACGGAGTCCTGCTCACTATCCCCTTTCTCTTCATACCTGAAGTCTCTTCCTTCCTTCCTTCCTCAGTCAGTCCCTTGGCTGCTTCCAGCCTCTCACTTTTAAGAGTTCCTCCATCCTTTGTCTCCAGCGTGGAATCTCCGTATTAATCAATCAAGAAATAAAGGAGAAAAGGTACATAGTGTAATATTGCCACCTACTGATGTATTTTCATATTACACTCAGTCTACTCACATTCCCCATAAATGGTAATTGCCTTTATGTCAAATCTTTGCGTACTGTGTCTTTTCGTTGTGTTCTTTCTTTTAGAATTGATCTCCCCTTCCTTTCCAGACTCACCGACTCCCAGGATCCCCGAGGCCCGAAACACAGAGAGCAAGATCTTGTACAGATTTCCCCACACAGGTGCGACAAATACTATACGTCTGTGCTTCCCTTCTCCTTCCTCTCCACATAAACCATTTACAGAGACTTCTTCTTTTTCCAGCTTCCTCTACAGCTGCTCCGGAGGTAAATCTGTAAAGCATAACACACCTCCTAGTGCAACACCGCGGATTCACAACTCAACCTGACACCTGGATCCACTCACCGTCTCCTTCTCTTGCAATGAGGCTCTCAGAACTGCAGGTTTATTTTCCCCATAAACGGATATGTTTATACTCAGTCCCGACTTGTAATCACTCCTCACAAAATCGTTTGAATGTACATTTATTTCAACAATAAAAAATATTTGCGACAAAAACCAATAAAACGAGAACCGCTGGTCCTCTTTTTCTCTTCTATAATTTCTGGGATTATCTCCCACTCGGGGTGGAACCCCCTACCCCCCAAAACAAATATCTTCAACTCTCCCTCTAGATGAAACACGCTAACATATAAAGACTGTAACAACGGGCCCCACAGTCTGCTTCTCTGTAGCGGAGAGAAGGTTAAACAATATGAGTGGGGAAAGAGGAACCTCAACCTGGTACTCACCAAGCTGAAGCGCGTTGGTAGGTACCAGGTTGAGGTTCCTCTTTCCCCACTCATATTGTTTAACCTTCTCTCCGCTACAGAGAAGCAGACTGTGGGGCCCGTTGTTACAGTCTTTATATGTTAGCGTGTTTCATCTAGAGGGAGAGTTGAAGATATTTGTTTTGGGGGGTAGGGGGTTCCACCCCGAGTGGGAGATAATCCCAGAAATTATAGAAGAGAAAAAGCGGACCAGCGGTTCTCGTTTTATTGGTTTTTGTCGCAAATATTTTTTATTGTTGAAATAAATGTACATTCAAACGATTTTGTGAGGAGTGATTACAAGTCCGGACTGAGTATAAACATATCCGTGTATGGGGAAAATAAACCTGCAGTTGTGAGAGCCTCATTGCAACAGAAGGAGACGGTGAGTGGATCCAGGTGTCAGGTTGAGTTGTAAATCCGCGGTGTTGCACTACGAGGTGTGTTATGCTTTACAGATTTACCTCCGGAGCAGCTGTAGAGGAAGCTGGAAAAAGAAGAAGTCTCTGTAAATGGTTTATGTGGAGAGGAAGGAGAAGGGAAGCACAGACGTATAGTATTTGTCGCACCTGTGTGGGGAAATCTGTACAAGATCTTGCTCTCTGTGTTTCGGGCCTCGGGGATCCTGGGAGTCGGTGAGTCTGGAAAGGAAGGGGAGATCAATTCTAAAAGAAAGAACACAACGAAAAGACACAGTACGCAAAGATTTGACATAAAGGCAATTACCATTTATGGGGAATGTGAGTAGACTGAGTGTAATATGAAAATACATCAGTAGGTGGCAATATTACACCATGTACCTTTTCTCCTTTTTTCCTTGATTGATTAATAGGGAGATTCCACGCTGGAGACAAAGGATGGAGGAACTCTAAAAAGTGAGAGACTGGAAGCAGCCAAGGGACTGAATGAGGAAGGAAGGAAGAGACTTCAGGTATGAAGAGAAAGGGGATAGTGAGCAGGACTCCGTTTACCCATTGAACTTGTTGAAGACTTTTCGTTTTTAAAGTATCCCTTCATTGTTTGCTCACGCGGACACTTTCATCCATATCTTTTTGGATATTTGCTTCTATTGACTCCGTCACCTCGTGAAGTTACTGAAAGCAGATCTTTTATTTACAACGACAGGCAACAAAAATAAGTTCATGGCGGGAGGCGACGTGAGAAGGCGGGAGGCGACGTGGGAAGGCGTCCTCCTGCTGCGGTCACTTACTGGCGAACGCCATGATCTGCTCCTGGAAGCGACACAGAGGTTTCGGTTACTGTGAATCTCGGGTGGTGACACAGCACAATGGGGGGACAGGACTTACCTTCAGCGGCAACACGGCGTTCGTGGCCTGGAGGCCCAGACTGCGCAGCAGAACGATGGAGGGCTGGCTGGTGTTGTACAGCCTCTTCAGTAAATCTATGGCGGCCATTAAAGGCAGGTTCTGTCGCTGGCGTTCTGTCTCGTAGCGCAGGAGATGTCTGGTGGAGCCTGAGAGAGGAAGACAACGTGCCGTAATATCCGCTCACTAGGCCACGTCTGCGCAGGGACAGACCACGGAAAGCCAGTATTTACCTAGATCCCGTCCGTCAAAGGCGGCGGTGCTCAGGTGATGCACGAGGCTGGCCACGTCCCCGAAGCCCATATTCACCCCCTGACCGGCCAGAGGATGAACTCTGTGAGCGGCGTCTCTGCAAAGACACAAAGCGTCACCGTAGCCGCACCGGACCCATCCGCCTGCCCGCCCGCCATCTGTCTCTCTCATCACCTCACCCGATTAATGCCACTCGCTGGCGCACATATTCCGTGGCGTGACCCAATCCCAAAGGGAAGGCTGCCCGGCTCTTATTCATCAGCTGCGAGACACTGGGTGGAAGCTGGCGGGAAGACGTGCCGGAAGGCATCAGGGCGGACACGGCCGAGCGCAATAGCGATCCAGCGGATGCAATGAAATCTGAGTGATGGTCGCTGCTCCACTGTCGAGAGAGAAGAATCAGCCTCACGCTCCGTCCCAGCGTCATCGACCGCAAACGCTCATTTACTCACGAAGGCTGAATTGACGCTGTCCACAAAGCTCTCCTCATCCATCGCCAGGAGCTGAGCGGCGTGGGCCGGAGACGTGGACCAGACCAAGGAGCTGCAGGCGTCCGACAGCTGTCACACAAAGCAACACACACTCAGGGCTGAGACAAGAGACGGACGCCACGTACCACGGCATGCCAACAACACGTATCTGACCGGTAAGAGCGCGATGGGCCCACTGGGGAGGAACCTCTGCCAGGCCACGTTGTTGTCGGTAGACTGCAAAATACAAAGAAAAGGACATGTCACAGAGCGTCCCCTCCTCGCCGTATCACCTGACCATCGCGCATTTCATCCGTTACTTTACATAGAATGTGCCGGCACAAGAGATATCACTACCGGTCATTGTCACCGCTGCCTCTGGAGAGTACAATGTCACCGTCACCACCGCTCTCTAGTGATAATGGGCCTGATCCACACCTATGCCAATGCGCTGTGCTTACTAATACTGATAATGTCACCGCCGCTCTCTAGCGATCATGTCAAAAGGCGGCGGTGCTCAGGTGATGCACGAGGCTGGCCACGTCCCCGAAGCCCATATTCACCCCCTGACCGGCCAGAGGATGAACTCTGTCACCGTCACCACCGCTGTCTAATGACCATATCGTCACTGTCACCACCGCTCTCTAGTGATAATGTCACCGTCTCTCTCTAGTGATCATGACACTGCTACTCTCTAGCGACGATAATGTCACCGCCGCTCTCTAGCAACGATAATGTCACCGCCTCTCTCTAGTGATAATGTCACCGCCGCTCTCTAGCGTTCATGTCACCGTCTCTCTCTAGCGATCATGTCACTGGCGCTCTCTAGCGATCATGTCACTTCCGCTCTCTAGCGATCATGTCACCGCCGCTCTCTAGCGTTCATGTCACCGCCGCTCTCTAGTGATCATGTCACTGCCGCTCTCTAGCGATCATGTCACCGCCGCTCTCTAGCGATCATGTCACTGGCGCTCTCTAGTGATAATGGGCCGTATTCAGAGCTCCCGGCACATGCATTTTATGCGTCCGGAGTTTCCGATGCGTGCTACTGCGCATACGCAGTAATTTTATAACGTCATTTACACTGCTTGTTGCAACGTAGATTGCGTACACGCCCGGAGCTCTGAATACGGCCCGATGTTACCACCGCCGATAATGTCAGTTTTCCACTGATAACGCTATTCTCCTGCATGTACCTCCGATAATTCCAGCGTTGCGACAACTGCAACCTGATTGTAGCTCCACTGGACAGATCTCATCCCCGCTGCACTGCGCACCGCGGAATTCTGACCGTCCGCCCCGATCTGCAAGAATCCACACAGACAAATAGGGAGAGAGGAACATGAGAGAGACCCTCACCCGCACACACACCCAGACACTGCGGGAGGATGCAATAGAAGGTTTAACACAGGTGTAATATGGATAACATACACACGTGTCCTACACATAACATACATGTGTCCTATACATACACACGTGTCCTACACATAACATACATGTGTCCTATACATACACACGTCTCCTACACATAACATACATGTGTCCTATACATACACATGTGTCCTACACGTAACATACATGTGTCCTATACATACACACGTGTCCTACACATAACATACATGTGTCCTATACATACACACGTGTCATACACATAACATACATGTGTCATATACATACACACGTGTCATACACATAACATACATGTGTCCTATACATACACACGTGTCCTACACATAACATACATGTGTCCTATACATACACACGTGTCCTACACATAACATACGTGTGTCCTATACATACACACGTGTCATACATAGACCCGGGTTGGTCTCACCAGTAGCCGTGTGTGAATCCTCTGCCCATCCGCCAGCTGGATTTGTACCCATGGACTCCCATCTGCGTTGTAATAAGGAGCCGGCCAAGTAAAGGCCACAGCTCGGCTCCGATACAAAACCTCCACACGCTCTGAAATCACACCAATAAGACGCCATTATACAGGAGGCCACGCTGGAGACGCCATATTGCTCAGTAACAGCAACTGCCAAAGATCCCTCCCACATGCAGTCAGCTGACTGCTGCGCACGGGGTGTGTCTGGAGTGAGTGCTTCCTGTTGGTCAGCGCTATTACTCCTGTGTCTTGTTGGCCTTCTTCCTGGTCTCTGCCATCTTTATTTACATGAACGAACCATTGTTATCCATCATTCATAATTATAAATAGACTGTCTATACCTTATATTATACCTCATTATACCTTATATCCATACACAATAACAATCCATACAGCTCCTCTACACTAACCAAATGTCCTAAACCCTGGTCACAGGACATACAGCTCCTCTACACTAACCAAATGCTCTGATTCCCAGTCACAGGACATACAGCTCCTCTACACTAACCAAATGCTCTGTTTAGCAGTCACAGGACATACAGCTCCTCTACACTAACCCAATGCTCTGATTCTCAGTCACAGGACTTCTCCTGGGCTGCACCTGCTCTCTGGAATAACCTTTCTCACCCACTAAAACTATCCTCTACTCTCCAAACTTTCAATTGCAATTCTTATAACTCACCTCTTCAGATAAGTTCCCAAATTCCTCAAGATAATTCTTCTAACTTATTTACAACTACTTTGCTATCCAACCCTATACAGCATAGAGAGGTCTGCCCTGTATAAGGAGATCTTAATGTCCTGCGATGGTCAGAAATGAAAGACCTTTTCTTCATTATATGAATAACACGTGCTTATGTATCCCCAATCCCACATCTCCGGTCAGATGAGGGGCAACATCTGACACTAAATGGCCGACACCGGACAGTGCCCTAAGAGGTTTATCTTCTATCCTGACACAACAATAATAGCAGATGTGTTGCACTAGCTTATCATACATAGAGCTCCCTCTACAGGCTGGGCAGCATTACCTACCTGACAAGGAGTCCAGCTGTCGGGTAAGAGCTGCTGTGATGACGTCATTCTCTACTATGTATCCTATCTCCTCCATTCCTTCTTTATCAAAGGTGATCAGTGCATCGGAACAAGCGTCCCAGACCTACGGGATAACAGCAGAGCGTCATGTGACCTCCACAAGCAAGGCCTCACAGCGTCCTGGGTCCTTTCCCACCTGCATTCTCTTGTATGGCTTCATCCTCATCTTGCAGATGTGATCCCAGGCTCCAAAGCCTGTTGGCGGCAGAAGGAGAGGAGGCGTTAGGGTGCTGGGGAAAGGTGGAGCAGGACGCAGCGTCAGGCTACATACTCACTGGCCAGAAGGGTGGCGGATCCCGGGGTGATGGAACTGACGCGGTTGCTGAACTGCTCGGGGGAGGGGTCACAGGCCTTCTTCTGCCCGGCTTCCAGTAGGAGAATTTTCTTGTGACGGAAGTGAGGATGAGAGCCTCGTGTAAGGGGGAAAGAGACATGTCACCCACAAGGCTAACAGTCATAGCCCTCAGTGTTACATGGACGTAGAGGAAAGGGAGGCAGCCAATGAGGAAGAAGGCTCCGCTCTGCGTCCAGAGAAGCACTTTATAAGACTAGTGATGGACATAATAATGCAACATACAATGTGGGGAGTCACCGACCAGAGCCAGAGAAACACTTTATAAGACTAGTGAGGGACATAATAATACAACAACAATACACAATGTGGGGCTTATCGTCTCACCCTCTCTATACTGGCTCCCGTCATCGTCTCACACTCTCTATACTGGCTCCTGTCATCGTCTAACACTCTGTATACTGGCTTCCGTCATCCTCTCACACTCTCTATACTGGCTCCCGTCATCCTCTCACACTCTGTATTCTGGCTCCCGTCATCGTCTCACACTCTCTATACTGGCTCCTGTCATCGTCTCGCACTCTCTTTACTGGCTCCAGTCATCGTCTCGCACTCTCTTTACTGGCTCCAGTCATCGTCTCGCACTCTCTTTACTGGCTCCAGTCATCGTCTCGCACTCTCTTTACTGGCTCCAGTCATCGTCTCGCACTCTCTTTACTGGCTCCAGTCATCGTCTCGCACTCTCTTTACTGGCTCCAGTCATCGTCTCGCACTCTCTTTACTGGCTCCAGTCATCGTCTCGCACTCTCTTTACTGGCTCCAGTCATCGTCTCGCACTCTCTTTACTGGCTCCAGTCATCGTCTCGCACTCTCTTTACTGGCTCCAGTCATCGTCTCGCACTCTCTTTACTGGCTCCAGTCATCGTCTCGCACTCTCTTTACTGGCTCCAGTCATCGTCTCGCACTCTCTTTACTGGCTCCAGTCATCGTCTCGCACTCTCTTTACTGGCTCCAGTCATCGTCTCGCACTCTCTTTACTGGCTCCAGTCATCGTCTCGCACTCTCTTTACTGGCTCCAGTCATCGTCTCGCACTCTCTTTACTGGCTCCAGTCATCGTCTCGCACTCTCTTTACTGGCTCCAGTCATCGTCTCGCACTCTCTTTACTGGCTCCAGTCATCGTCTCGCACTCTCTTTACTGGCTCCAGTCATCGTCTCGCACTCTCTTTACTGGCTCCAGTCATCGTCTCGCACTCTCTTTACTGGCTCCAGTCATCGTCTCGCACTCTCTTTACTGGCTCCAGTCATCGTCTCGCACTCTCTTTACTGGCTCCAGTCATCGTCTCGCACTCTCTTTACTGGCTCCAGTCATCGTCTCGCACTCTCTTTACTGGCTCCAGTCATCGTCTCGCACTCTCTTTACTGGCTCCAGTCATCGTCTCGCACTCTCTTTACTGGCTCCAGTCATCGTCTCGCACTCTCTTTACTGGCTCCAGTCATCGTCTCGCACTCTCTTTACTGGCTCCAGTCATCGTCTCGCACTCTCTTTACTGGCTCCAGTCATCGTCTCGCACTCTCTTTACTGGCTCCAGTCATCGTCTCGCACTCTCTTTACTGGCTCCAGTCATCGTCTCGCACTCTCTTTACTGGCTCCAGTCATCGTCTCGCACTCTCTTTACTGGCTCCAGTCATCGTCTCGCACTCTCTTTACTGGCTCCAGTCATCGTCTCGCACTCTCTTTACTGGCTCCAGTCATCGTCTCGCACTCTCTTTACTGGCTCCAGTCATCGTCTCGCACTCTCTTTACTGGCTCCAGTCATCGTCTCGCACTCTCTTTACTGGCTCCAGTCATCGTCTCGCACTCTCTTTACTGGCTCCAGTCATCGTCTCGCACTCTCTTTACTGGCTCCAGTCATCGTCTCGCACTCTCTTTACTGGCTCCAGTCATCGTCTCGCACTCTCTTTACTGGCTCCAGTCATCGTCTCGCACTCTCTTTACTGGCTCCAGTCATCGTCTCGCACTCTCTTTACTGGCTCCAGTCATCGTCTCGCACTCTCTTTACTGGCTCCAGTCATCGTCTCGCACTCTCTTTACTGGCTCCAGTCATCGTCTCGCACTCTCTTTACTGGCTCCAGTCATCGTCTCGCACTCTCTTTACTGGCTCCAGTCATCGTCTCGCACTCTCTTTACTGGCTCCAGTCATCGTCTCGCACTCTCTTTACTGGCTCCAGTCATCGTCTCGCACTCTCTTTACTGGCTCCAGTCATCGTCTCGCACTCTCTTTACTGGCTCCAGTCATCGTCTCGCACTCTCTTTACTGGCTCCAGTCATCGTCTCGCACTCTCTTTACTGGCTCCAGTCATCGTCTCGCACTCTCTTTACTGGCTCCAGTCATCGTCTCGCACTCTCTTTACTGGCTCCAGTCATCGTCTCGCACTCTCTTTACTGGCTCCAGTCATCGTCTCGCACTCTCTTTACTGGCTCCAGTCATCGTCTCGCACTCTCTTTACTGGCTCCAGTCATCGTCTCGCACTCTCTTTACTGGCTCCAGTCATCGTCTCGCACTCTCTTTACTGGCTCCAGTCATCGTCTCGCACTCTCTTTACTGGCTCCAGTCATCGTCTCGCACTCTCTTTACTGGCTCCAGTCATCGTCTCGCACTCTCTTTACTGGCTCCAGTCATCGTCTCGCACTCTCTTTACTGGCTCCAGTCATCGTCTCGCACTCTCTTTACTGGCTCCAGTCATCGTCTCGCACTCTCTTTACTGGCTCCAGTCATCGTCTCGCACTCTCTTTACTGGCTCCAGTCATCGTCTCGCACTCTCTTTACTGGCTCCAGTCATCGTCTCGCACTCTCTTTACTGGCTCCAGTCATCGTCTCGCACTCTCTTTACTGGCTCCAGTCATCGTCTCGCACTCTCTTTACTGGCTCCAGTCATCGTCTCGCACTCTCTTTACTGGCTCCAGTCATCGTCTCGCACTCTCTTTACTGGCTCCAGTCATCGTCTCGCACTCTCTTTACTGGCTCCAGTCATCGTCTCGCACTCTCTTTACTGGCTCCAGTCATCGTCTCGCACTCTCTTTACTGGCTCCAGTCATCGTCTCGCACTCTCTTTACTGGCTCCAGTCATCGTCTCGCACTCTCTTTACTGGCTCCAGTCATCGTCTCGCACTCTCTTTACTGGCTCCAGTCATCGTCTCGCACTCTCTTTACTGGCTCCAGTCATCGTCTCGCACTCTCTTTACTGGCTCCAGTCATCGTCTCGCACTCTCTTTACTGGCTCCAGTCATCGTCTCGCACTCTCTTTACTGGCTCCAGTCATCGTCTCGCACTCTCTTTACTGGCTCCAGTCATCGTCTCGCACTCTCTTTACTGGCTCCAGTCATCGTCTCGCACTCTCTTTACTGGCTCCAGTCATCGTCTCGCACTCTCTTTACTGGCTCCAGTCATCGTCTCGCACTCTCTTTACTGGCTCCAGTCATCGTCTCGCACTCTCTTTACTGGCTCCAGTCATCGTCTCGCACTCTCTTTACTGGCTCCAGTCATCGTCTCGCACTCTCTTTACTGGCTCCAGTCATCGTCTCGCACTCTCTTTACTGGCTCCAGTCATCGTCTCGCACTCTCTTTACTGGCTCCAGTCATCGTCTCGCACTCTCTTTACTGGCTCCAGTCATCGTCTCGCACTCTCTTTACTGGCTCCAGTCATCGTCTCGCACTCTCTTTACTGGCTCCAGTCATCGTCTCGCACTCTCTTTACTGGCTCCAGTCATCGTCTCGCACTCTCTTTACTGGCTCCAGTCATCGTCTCGCACTCTCTTTACTGGCTCCAGTCATCGTCTCGCACTCTCTTTACTGGCTCCAGTCATCGTCTCGCACTCTCTTTACTGGCTCCAGTCATCGTCTCGCACTCTCTTTACTGGCTCCAGTCATCGTCTCGCACTCTCTTTACTGGCTCCAGTCATCGTCTCGCACTCTCTTTACTGGCTCCAGTCATCGTCTCGCACTCTCTTTACTGGCTCCAGTCATCGTCTCGCACTCTCTTTACTGGCTCCAGTCATCGTCTCGCACTCTCTTTACTGGCTCCAGTCATCGTCTCGCACTCTCTTTACTGGCTCCAGTCATCGTCTCGCACTCTCTTTACTGGCTCCAGTCATCGTCTCGCACTCTCTTTACTGGCTCCAGTCATCGTCTCGCACTCTCTTTACTGGCTCCAGTCATCGTCTCGCACTCTCTTTACTGGCTCCAGTCATCGTCTCGCACTCTCTTTACTGGCTCCAGTCATCGTCTCGCACTCTCTTTACTGGCTCCAGTCATCGTCTCGCACTCTCTTTACTGGCTCCAGTCATCGTCTCGCACTCTCTTTACTGGCTCCAGTCATCGTCTCGCACTCTCTTTACTGGCTCCAGTCATCGTCTCGCACTCTCTTTACTGGCTCCAGTCATCGTCTCGCACTCTCTTTACTGGCTCCAGTCATCGTCTCGCACTCTCTTTACTGGCTCCAGTCATCGTCTCGCACTCTCTTTACTGGCTCCAGTCATCGTCTCGCACTCTCTTTACTGGCTCCAGTCATCGTCTCGCACTCTCTTTACTGGCTCCAGTCATCGTCTCGCACTCTCTTTACTGGCTCCAGTCATCGTCTCGCACTCTCTTTACTGGCTCCAGTCATCGTCTCGCACTCTCTTTACTGGCTCCAGTCATCGTCTCGCACTCTCTTTACTGGCTCCAGTCATCGTCTCGCACTCTCTTTACTGGCTCCAGTCATCGTCTCGCACTCTCTTTACTGGCTCCAGTCATCGTCTCGCACTCTCTTTACTGGCTCCAGTCATCGTCTCGCACTCTCTTTACTGGCTCCAGTCATCGTCTCGCACTCTCTTTACTGGCTCCAGTCATCGTCTCGCACTCTCTTTACTGGCTCCAGTCATCGTCTCGCACTCTCTTTACTGGCTCCAGTCATCGTCTCGCACTCTCTTTACTGGCTCCAGTCATCGTCTCGCACTCTCTTTACTGGCTCCAGTCATCGTCTCGCACTCTCTTTACTGGCTCCAGTCATCGTCTCGCACTCTCTTTACTGGCTCCAGTCATCGTCTCGCACTCTCTTTACTGGCTCCAGTCATCGTCTCGCACTCTCTTTACTGGCTCCAGTCATCGTCTCGCACTCTCTTTACTGGCTCCAGTCATCGTCTCGCACTCTCTTTACTGGCTCCAGTCATCGTCTCGCACTCTCTTTACTGGCTCCAGTCATCGTCTCGCACTCTCTTTACTGGCTCCAGTCATCGTCTCGCACTCTCTTTACTGGCTCCAGTCATCGTCTCGCACTCTCTTTACTGGCTCCAGTCATCGTCTCGCACTCTCTTTACTGGCTCCAGTCATCGTCTCGCACTCTCTTTACTGGCTCCAGTCATCGTCTCGCACTCTCTTTACTGGCTCCAGTCATCGTCTCGCACTCTCTTTACTGGCTCCAGTCATCGTCTCGCACTCTCTTTACTGGCTCCAGTCATCGTCTCGCACTCTCTTTACTGGCTCCAGTCATCGTCTCGCACTCTCTTTACTGGCTCCAGTCATCGTCTCGCACTCTCTTTACTGGCTCCAGTCATCGTCTCGCACTCTCTTTACTGGCTCCAGTCATCGTCTCGCACTCTCTTTACTGGCTCCAGTCATCGTCTCGCACTCTCTTTACTGGCTCCAGTCATCGTCTCGCACTCTCTTTACTGGCTCCAGTCATCGTCTCGCACTCTCTTTACTGGCTCCAGTCATCGTCTCGCACTCTCTTTACTGGCTCCAGTCATCGTCTCGCACTCTCTTTACTGGCTCCAGTCATCGTCTCGCACTCTCTTTACTGGCTCCAGTCATCGTCTCGCACTCTCTTTACTGGCTCCAGTCATCGTCTCGCACTCTCTTTACTGGCTCCAGTCATCGTCTCGCACTCTCTTTACTGGCTCCAGTCATCGTCTCGCACTCTCTTTACTGGCTCCAGTCATCGTCTCGCACTCTCTTTACTGGCTCCAGTCATCGTCTCGCACTCTCTTTACTGGCTCCAGTCATCGTCTCGCACTCTCTTTACTGGCTCCAGTCATCGTCTCGCACTCTCTTTACTGGCTCCAGTCATCGTCTCGCACTCTCTTTACTGGCTCCAGTCATCGTCTCGCACTCTCTTTACTGGCTCCAGTCATCGTCTCGCACTCTCTTTACTGGCTCCAGTCATCGTCTCGCACTCTCTTTACTGGCTCCAGTCATCGTCTCGCACTCTCTTTACTGGCTCCAGTCATCGTCTCGCACTCTCTTTACTGGCTCCAGTCATCGTCTCGCACTCTCTTTACTGGCTCCAGTCATCGTCTCGCACTCTCTTTACTGGCTCCAGTCATCGTCTCGCACTCTCTTTACTGGCTCCAGTCATCGTCTCGCACTCTCTTTACTGGCTCCAGTCATCGTCTCGCACTCTCTTTACTGGCTCCAGTCATCGTCTCGCACTCTCTTTACTGGCTCCAGTCATCGTCTCGCACTCTCTTTACTGGCTCCAGTCATCGTCTCGCACTCTCTTTACTGGCTCCAGTCATCGTCTCGCACTCTCTTTACTGGCTCCAGTCATCGTCTCGCACTCTCTTTACTGGCTCCAGTCATCGTCTCGCACTCTCTTTACTGGCTCCAGTCATCGTCTCGCACTCTCTTTACTGGCTCCAGTCATCGTCTCGCACTCTCTTTACTGGCTCCAGTCATCGTCTCGCACTCTCTTTACTGGCTCCAGTCATCGTCTCGCACTCTCTTTACTGGCTCCAGTCATCGTCTCGCACTCTCTTTACTGGCTCCAGTCATCGTCTCGCACTCTCTTTACTGGCTCCAGTCATCGTCTCGCACTCTCTTTACTGGCTCCAGTCATCGTCTCGCACTCTCTTTACTGGCTCCAGTCATCGTCTCGCACTCTCTTTACTGGCTCCAGTCATCGTCTCGCACTCTCTTTACTGGCTCCAGTCATCGTCTCGCACTCTCTTTACTGGCTCCAGTCATCGTCTCGCACTCTCTTTACTGGCTCCAGTCATCGTCTCGCACTCTCTTTACTGGCTCCAGTCATCGTCTCGCACTCTCTTTACTGGCTCCAGTCATCGTCTCGCACTCTCTTTACTGGCTCCAGTCATCGTCTCGCACTCTCTTTACTGGCTCCAGTCATCGTCTCGCACTCTCTTTACTGGCTCCAGTCATCGTCTCGCACTCTCTTTACTGGCTCCAGTCATCGTCTCGCACTCTCTTTACTGGCTCCAGTCATCGTCTCGCACTCTCTTTACTGGCTCCAGTCATCGTCTCGCACTCTCTTTACTGGCTCCAGTCATCGTCTCGCACTCTCTTTACTGGCTCCAGTCATCGTCTCGCACTCTCTTTACTGGCTCCAGTCATCGTCTCGCACTCTCTTTACTGGCTCCAGTCATCGTCTCGCACTCTCTTTACTGGCTCCAGTCATCGTCTCGCACTCTCTTTACTGGCTCCAGTCATCGTCTCGCACTCTCTTTACTGGCTCCAGTCATCGTCTCGCACTCTCTTTACTGGCTCCAGTCATCGTCTCGCACTCTCTTTACTGGCTCCAGTCATCGTCTCGCACTCTCTTTACTGGCTCCAGTCATCGTCTCGCACTCTCTTTACTGGCTCCAGTCATCGTCTCGCACTCTCTTTACTGGCTCCAGTCATCGTCTCGCACTCTCTTTACTGGCTCCAGTCATCGTCTCGCACTCTCTTTACTGGCTCCAGTCATCGTCTCGCACTCTCTTTACTGGCTCCAGTCATCGTCTCGCACTCTCTTTACTGGCTCCAGTCATCGTCTCGCACTCTCTTTACTGGCTCCAGTCATCGTCTCGCACTCTCTTTACTGGCTCCAGTCATCGTCTCGCACTCTCTTTACTGGCTCCAGTCATCGTCTCGCACTCTCTTTACTGGCTCCAGTCATCGTCTCGCACTCTCTTTACTGGCTCCAGTCATCGTCTCGCACTCTCTTTACTGGCTCCAGTCATCGTCTCGCACTCTCTTTACTGGCTCCAGTCATCGTCTCGCACTCTCTTTACTGGCTCCAGTCATCGTCTCGCACTCTCTTTACTGGCTCCAGTCATCGTCTCGCACTCTCTTTACTGGCTCCAGTCATCGTCTCGCACTCTCTTTACTGGCTCCAGTCATCGAAACGATACGCAGATTACGTACAATAGCTACTACGCATGCGCAGTAGCTATTGTTCATTGAATTACGTCCGTCTATGGAAGACGGACGTAGTTCTGGATCTACCCCATGGTATCAAATGTATGGGTTTCCTATTAGGGATTTCAGATATTTCACTTAAATATATTTACTTGCACAATAATTGATCAAACTAATTAAATAAAAATAAGAACATTGGGCCAGATCCAGAACTACATCCGTCTTCCATAGACCGCATATACGCAATCTACGTATCGAAACGATACTCAGATTACGTACAATAGCTACTATGCATGCGCAGTAGCTACTGTTTATTAAACTACGCCCGTCTATGGAAGACGGACGTAGTTCTGGATCCGGCCCATTGTTGGGGTATTACATGACCATGTCAGTGCAGCAATAGGCACCATACACTGATGTAGTGGGGGGGTTAGGGTGTTTAGGGTTATTCTTAGGGTATCACATGACCCTGTCAGTGCAGCAATAGGCACCATGCACTGAGGGAGTGTTGCGCTATGGGGGTTAGGGTGTTTAGGGTATTACATGACCCTGTCAGTGCAGTAATAGACTCCTGGGCTCAGTGTTTGTGTAATATCCCTCCAGGCGTCTTGTGAGCTGGGAGGATGAGAGAAGCTCGTCTAGAGGACTATGTGGATGGAGAGGATGATCTTGAGATACAAGAGATGCTTCAAGCTCTGAAGACCCGGAACAGCTTGTATGTGCAGGGACTGAAGGCTCTGTATGACGCTCATTGCCCCCAGCCTGCGCTGGATAACGCGGTGGAAGAGTTCTTCTCCGGGGCCACTGTCTGTGGGCAGGAGACTGATCATCTCCAGTAAGTGGCAATATGTCTGGCTCATTCCCAGGTATCCTTTTCTGAATGTAGCGCCACCTTTCTGGTCCAGTGGGTATAACACGTGGCAGACAGTGCTCAGTTCTACATCCCCTGCTGATAGACAAGTACAGGTTATTATGGTAGGGATAGGAGTGTCACACTGGACACTATGATACAGCTTGTGCCCCTTACGGTCGGATTCATAACACTGCTGCTGGACACTGCTAGCCTGGGCATCGCTCTTCTTACCTGTGTCAGTGTTATTAGACCAGGGGTAGAAGCAGAGGTCACTACATTCCCCTGTCCCTTAGATTCAGCATAGTGCCATTGACTGGAGCAGTCCCTGTAAGAGTCTTGGGGGTCACACAACCCTGAAATGCACACGGACTCAGCGACCACACTCCAGCCGCTGCCTCTTGTCTGGATTGAAGTCTTCGGCCAATGCTCACAACCAGTGTGATGGGCTCTCGGGCCCCCGGCTTTTGCCAGGCCCACCAACTACTGAAGAGCCACGGGCGAGTGAAGTCTATAGCAGGTCCTCTCTGCGGTTCCACCAATCATCCATGTTCCTCTTGGGTTGTAGCAGAGGTCCTACCTCAAAGCCAGCCCGGATTACAATCACCCAGGTACTCCCATGCAGGCTAGCCTTACGAGGATGTCCAGGAGTGGTGGCCCCGGGCTATTGGTTGCTCCTGGGACATGGTGTAGAGCTGGGCAGATGCACTGAAAATTGCCCCCTGCTGTTTCCTGCCAGATCGTCTGATTTGGTCCTAGGACAGAACCTCTGTTGCAGATACCCCCTGCCCCCCTATAGAGCACAGGTAGGGGCCAGTCTCTCCCATTATAAGATGTGGCACCCTGTAGAGAGAGGAGGGGGATCCTGAGACTGCGACAGTCCTACTGACCATCACAGCACTAGACACACTATAACCTACATATTAAGGTCTGCGTGCAGGAGCAGGGATAATGAGTACCAGGCAGTGGCGTATCTACCATGGGTGCAGAGTGTGCAGTGCACACGGGCCCCCGCAGACAAGGGGGCCGCCCGTGGCACTCACCCTGCACACAATGGAAGATCCCAGTACCACCTATTTCTGTACAAACGGTGACGGTCTCCAGCAGCCTTCCGTTCCCAACAGTGCACTGCGCGCGGGTGTCACATGGGGATGTCAGGCGTGCGTGCACTGCGCAGCCTCATGCTCCTCTTCTGTTTGCAGAGCGTGAGGCTGCGCAGTGCACTGTTGGGAATGGAAGACTGCTGGAGACCGTCTCCATTTGTATAGATATGGATGGGGTTGAGAAGAAAAAGAGGGGGGCCCGAGGAGGAGGAAGGGGGGCCCGTGTGGGGGTCTGCACACGGGCCCCTTCATTTCTAGAAACGCCCCTGGTACCAGGGGTGGGGTTAATGAAGCAGGAAACATTATCACGGCTTTGTGCTATTCTGTGTCTAGGACACCACTCGGCACTCGTGTCCATTGCTATGTATCACATATTGAGAGAGACCTGGTGGGCTCCTACGTAACCTAACCCTTAATATATGTTTCAGAGCACACACAAAGCTCAACACAAAGCCTAAGAGCACCAAGAAAGAGCTCAACTTCACTGTGCCACAACCGTTCCACATGACTGTGCGAGAAGCCGGGAAGAGGCAGACCATGTCACCGGCATGGGCAGATCCAGGAGATGTCTTGAACGAGGACGATGCAGAATGCTTAAAGAAATTCCGTGCCCAGTCTGTGCCGGCCCATGTTTTCCTGCCCCTCTATAATGAGCTGATGGAGCAGAATGAAGAAAAGAGGAAAGCTGGGATACAGAAAAGGACCGAAATGCTCCTATCCACGCAAAAGCCCTTCCGCTTCACAGCAGAGGATAGAAGGAAGCCGCAAGCAGGACTCCAGGAGACCGGCCCAACCCACAAAACACCAAGCTTCAGGAAACCCATTCCCAAGTCTGTCCTGGACCCCACCGTCAGTGACAAGCTGAGAGGTGAGACCTGTGATGAGGGTATGACCAAGCTCAGTGATAGGATGATACCACCACATCAATACATTACACAGTGTGACCAGCAGCTCAGGTGGTGCCCGCCCTGACCACACAACATGACAACTAAACCTGTACAGCATAGGTCAGAGCAGGCAGGGGGGATAGTACAGGGGGGTTATAACCAGGCACATGGGGAAGAGGGGGATATAATATAACCAGGTACTGGAGGGAGAGGGGGATATGATAGAAGAGATATAACCAGGTACAGGAGGGAGAGGGGGGTATTACAGGGAGTTATAACCAGGTACAGGAGGGAGAGGGGGATATGATAGAAGAGATATAACCAGGGACAGGAGGGAGAGGGGGATATGATAGAAGAGATATAACCAGGGACAGGAGGGAGAGGGGATATGATAGACGGGATATAAGCAGGTACAGGAGGGAGAGGGGGGTATGATAGAAGGGATATAACCAGGTACAGGAGGGAGAGGAGGATATAATAGAAGGGATATAATCAGGTAGAGGAGGGAGAGGGGGATATGATAGAATGGGTATAACCAGGTACAGGAGGGAGAGGGGGATATGATAGAAGGATATAACCAGGTACAGGAGGGAGAGGGGGATATGATAGAAGGATATAACCAGGTACAGGAGGGAGAGGGGGATATGATAGAAGGATATAACCAGGTACAGGAGGGACAGGGGGATATGATAGAAGGATATAACCAGGTACAGGAGGGACAGGGGGATATGATAGAAGGATATAACCAGGTACAGGAGGGACAGGGGGATATGATAGAAGGATATAACCAGGTACAGGAGGGACAGGGGGATATGATAGAAGGATATAACCAGGTACAGGAGGGACAGGGGGATATGATAGAAGGATATAACCAGGTACAGGAGGGACAGGGGGATATGATAGAAGGATATAACCAGGTACAGGAGGGAGAGGGGGATATGATAGAAGGATATAACCAGGTACAGGAGGGACAGGGGGATATGATAGAAGGATATAACCAGGTACAGGAGGGACAGGGGGATATGATAGAAGGATATAACCAGGTACAGGAGGGACAGGGGGATATGATAGAAGGATATAACCAGGTACAGGAGGGACAGGGGGATATGATAGAAGGATATAACCAGGTACAGGAGGGACAGGGGGATATGATAGAAGGATATAACCAGGTACAGGAGGGACAGGGGGATATGATAGAAGGATATAACCAGGTACAGGAGGGAGAGGGGGATATGATAGAAGGATATAACCAGGTACAGGAGGGACAGGGGGATATGATAGAAGGATATAACCAGGTACAGGAGGGACAGGGGGATATGATAGAAGGATATAACCAGGTACAGGAGGGACAGGGGGATATGATAGAAGGATATAACCAGGTACAGGAGGGACAGGGGGATATGATAGAAGGATATAACCAGGTACAGGAGGGACAGGGGGATATGATAGAAGGATATAACCAGGTACAGGAGGGACAGGGGGATATGATAGAAGGATATAACCAGGTACAGGAGGGAGAGGGGGATATGATAGAAGGATATAACCAGGTACAGGAGGGACAGGGGGATATGATAGAAGGATATAACCAGGTACAGGAGGGACAGGGGGATATGATAGAAGGATATAACCAGGTACAGGAGGGACAGGGGGATATGATAGAAGGATATAACCAGGTACAGGAGGGACAGGGGGATATGATAGAAGGATATAACCAGGTACAGGAGGGACAGGGGGATATGATAGAAGGATATAACCAGGTACAGGAGGGACAGGGGGATATGATAGAAGGATATAACCAGGTACAGGAGGGAGAGGGGGATATGATAGAAGGATATAACCAGGTACAGGAGGGACAGGGGGATATGATAGAAGGATATAACCAGGTACAGGAGGGACAGGGGGATATGATAGAAGGATATAACCAGGTACAGGAGGGACAGGGGGATATGATAGAAGGATATAACCAGGTACAGGAGGGACAGGGGGATATGATAGAAGGATATAACCAGGTACAGGAGGGACAGGGGGATATGATAGAAGGATATAACCAGGTACAGGAGGGACAGGGGGATATGATAGAAGGATATAACCAGGTACAGGAGGGAGAGGGGGATATGATAGAAGGATATAACCAGGTACAGGAGGGACAGGGGGATATGATAGAAGGATATAACCAGGTACAGGAGGGACAGGGGGATATGATAGAAGGATATAACCAGGTACAGGAGGGACAGGGGGATATGATAGAAGGATATAACCAGGTACAGGAGGGACAGGGGGATATGATAGAAGGATATAACCAGGTACAGGAGGGACAGGGGGATATGATAGAAGGATATAACCAGGTACAGGAGGGACAGGGGGATATGATAGAAGGATATAACCAGGTACAGGAGGGAGAGGGGGATATGATAGAAGGATATAACCAGGTACAGGAGGGACAGGGGGATATGATAGAAGGATATAACCAGGTACAGGAGGGACAGGGGGATATGATAGAAGGATATAACCAGGCTGAATATGATGCCACAAGCCTGGCACACCTATCTTTGGGCAGTTTCGTCCATTCCTCTTTGCAGCAGCTCTCAAGCTCCATCAGGTTGGATGGGAAGCGTCGGTGCACAGCCATTTTCACATCTCTCCAGAGTTCAATCGGATTCAAGTCTGGGCTCTGGCTGGGCCACTCAAGGACATTCATAGAGTTGTCCTGAAGCCACTCCTTTGATATCCTGGCTGTGTGCTTAGGGTGGTTGTCCAGCTGAAAGATGAATCGTCACCCGTCTGTGGTCAAGAGCGCTCTGGAGCAGGTTTTCACCCAGGATGTCTCTGTACATTGCTGCATTCATCTTTCCCTCTATCCTGACCAGTCTCCCTGTTCCTGCTGCTGAAAAACATCCACACAGCATGATGCTGCCACCGCCATGCTTCACTGTAGGGATGGTATTGGCCTGGTGATGAGCGGTGCCTGGTTTCCTCCAAACATGACGCCTGGGATTCACACCAAAGAGTTCAATCTTTGTCTCATCAGACCAGAGAGTTTTGTTTCTCATGGTCTGAGAGTCCTTCAGGTGCCTATTGGTAAACTCCAGATGGGCTGCCATGTGCTTTTACTAAGGAGTGGCTTCCGTCTGGCCACTCTACCATACGGGCCTGATTGGTGGATTGCTGCAGAGATGGTTGTCCTTCTGGAAGGTTCTCCTCTCTCCACAGAGGAATGCTGTAGCTCTGACCATCGTGTTCTTGATCACCTCCCTGACTAGGGTCCTTTTCCCCCGATTGCTCAGTTTAGACGGCCGGCCAGCTCTAGGAAGAGTCCCGGTGGTTCCGAACTTCTCCCATTTGCGGATGATGGAGGCCACTGTGCTCATTGGGACTTTTAAAGCAGCAGATATTTTTCTGTACCCTTCCCCGGATTTGTGCCTCGAGACAATCCTGTCTTGGAGGTCTACAGACAATTCCTTTGACTTCATGCTTGGTTTGTGCTCTGACATGCACTGTCAAGTGTGGGAGCTTGTATGGACAGGTGTGTGCCTTCCAGCTGCCCCTTCCTCTCCAGCAGGGGTTATTGGTCTCAGCAAGAGAGGTGAGTGGGGCCGATATGGTCCAGGTAATCAGTAACCTCTTGCTGGGTCTGATAATGATGCTGGTGTAAGGCCAGATTTGGCCCTCGGATGGAACGATAAATACCCCCTGCCCTCATACCGATCTCAGATAGGGGCCATTCTCTTCCAACATAATAGAGAGGTGGGGGATACTGGGACTGGGACAGTCCTACTGACC
The DNA here is from genome assembly GCA_011038615.1 of Limnodynastes dumerilii. Lineage (NCBI taxonomy): Eukaryota > Metazoa > Chordata > Amphibia > Anura > Limnodynastidae > Limnodynastes > Limnodynastes dumerilii. Next base: position 23,904 of record WWET01007740.1, on the reverse strand, counting down.
ATCACAGCACCGGACACACTACAACACATCAACTACATATTAAGGTCTGCATGGGGTAACTGTCCTCCATTCATCACATCTACATATTAATGAAGCCAGGAAACATTATCACAGCCTTGTGCTATTCTGTGTCTATAGGACACCCCTCAGGACTGGCGTCCAGTGAGATCTTCCATCCACCTCTCCAGCTTGTCGCCAAATACCCTCCCAGTGTACATCACCGATGCCACCAAGAGGAGGGAGGCTGCTATAAGGTAGGGTCGTTGCTTTCCATATAGGTATATCTATACCATGGCTGTCACCATGAAGCCACAACCTTCTATGTCTTGTAGGACGTCGCTAGAGGACAAAGACCATGAAGATGCAGAACGTGAATCCTGGCTGCGCAAATCCAGGCAGAAAGCTCTGCGCATGCAGCACTCGCTCTCCAGGCGAGCGAAAGCCCTGGATCCACATAGGCCGCTTGCTGAATCCAGTAGGGAGAAGGGCAGAGAGATTCGTTAGGTGCCATACACAATGGTATGTATACATATGGGGATGGACAGAGGGGCCAATGTGTCTGTCTCCTATCTTCTAGACAGGCTGAGCGGAGGAGAAGTCAGGAATATAAGGAGGAGCTGAAGCAGATGAAGGCCCAGGTGAAGAGAAGGCCGTACCTGTTTGAACGTGTCCCCAGGGTAAATGATTGAAGGATTTCTCTTGTGTTACCTGCAGCTTCTCCTGCTTCTACCTCTCCTCTCTCTGTCCTCTAGGGCACCGAGTCCCCACATACAGCCAGCGCTCAGCAGGACAGACTGACGCAAGGAAATACAGACGTGGAGGTGACGGACAGCGATTCCCTCTGACGGGAAGCTCGGGTCCTGATATTGTGTCTTTGTATTGTATTGTATTGTTCTATAAACAGCAGATATTTTCCCCTTCTGAGGAGTCTTCACCATTTCCTTCTGACGGGGATCTGTCAGTATATTGTACAGAAATAATGAACTGCATCCAGACTCACGGCATATTGCGGTTAGCGGGGATCAGATGCTGGATGCAGGATACACCTATACAAATATCTTCCTATATCACAAAGTTGGCATCCGATCGTACGGTTCAGATGTCCAGAAAAGGCTATAGTGTGCACGCTCATATATTTATATTCTGTCCTGCCCCGTACTTGCACAATATTGATATTTCGGTTGTTCTTGCCATGCACTGTGAAAGGAATCTTCAGATCACTCAGACACGGAGTACATGACAGCCAGAGATACGAATAATGGCAATAAATGAGCACAGATCACAACAGCAAGTCCAAGAGTGAGGAAATAAGTCAATCCGGGGGTGATGGTCTCACAATGAATCTCCCCTTAGCCCAGTATAGTCCAATACAGCAGCAGGACTGGCTGGAGAGCACGCTCCAACACCAGTGCTCCAAAGTTCCAACAACCCGCACCCCCAGCTCTGGGTAACTTGGTAAAGGAGGATTGGTTAGGGGGTCCCCTGCATAGAAATCAGGACTGGTCCTAGGGCAGAACCCTTGATGCAGGTAACCTCTTCCCTCTGCTAGATCTCAGATCGAGATCAGCCATTTCTAGAATGAACCCCTTACAAGCCAATTAGCTTTACCAGCAGAGAGAGGAGGTGGGAACGAATGCAGCTGCAGCCCCCCCCTTCCCCACTATCCTTTAACTAGACTTAACCCTATTAACAATCCCACACATATTACTATGGAAGCTCCGTTATTAACGACAAACGAAATCCTGATGCCTCATTTGTCTAAGAGTCTTTTCTGGGCTGGATGCTCTGTAATATTTGTGAAGGAACATCTGATCAGGAACATTACCTCTTCCATTGCTGCTCACATCCTGGGAGTATCTCTATGTAGAAGTCTGTGTTTCAGTCTTGACTGGCATGTCATACACCTAGACACTCTCTGGCGCCATCTTAAGTTCTTTACTAAAAGTACATAATAAATTAGTATCTAAATCTAATCAATTATACAATAATACTTAATATTTATATATCTAACGTTAGTACATTAGCTTCATCCAAAATCACTTTTGAAATACCTGATGTGATAGTTAAATCAATCATCACACTACATTTTTATTGAAGTTTTATTTATTAATAACATTTAGTAGGTTCTTTCACTTTATTCTTAATTTTTTTTTATTTCTCTACCCAATATTTACTTACAATTCATAACTGCTAAAATACATGTTATAAAGTATCTAATCAACAATATATTCATAATAATATTTTGTTTATTTGAATACATCACTAATTTAAATTAAGTTAATCATGTCAGAATACCAAATATTTTACATATTTAAAATTAACTATAGGTTTAATAAAAACAAAGGACTGGTCCAGACTTAAGTGATTGAAATTAGTTATTCCTGGGCTAAACCATGTTGATTGCAGGGGGAGTCGAGTTAATTGTATTCTTTGCATGCAGGGATATATCTTTGAATTGCTTACCGCACACAGATAACGACCAGCTTTACTATCACACTGGGGCTGATTCAGAGTTGCACTTCCACCTTTTTTTTAGGTGCAAGTGTAGACCTGAGCAATACCATGTTGAATTGCAAGGGGCGGAAGATTTAAATTGTAAAATCAGAATTAAAATTAAGAGGTAAAGTTTCTTAGCTCAACTCTATTTTATAGAATAAACATAAAGCTATGAAGTATTTTAGTTCTATGTGTAAAAGTAATGTATTTTCCCTGCATGCAAATTTTTTTAAATTAATTAACACCCCTTACTTTGAAACATAGTTTAGCCGAGCTGCACACTTCCACCTAAAAAAAGGTGTAAGTGCATCTCTGAATCAGCCCCTCTGTTATTTAGATTTGGAATAGGAAACATCACCTCTCAACTCTAATACTGTTTGCAACACATGAAATATGACTCCCCCTGTAATCAAGATGTTTAGCCCAGGAGTAACTAATTTCAAGCACTTAAGTCTGGATCCAGCCCAAAGAGTTTAAATCATAGTCCTATTATACTTCAACTGAACAATATCATTCATGTGATGATACCAATGATAGTTATACATTTTAGACTAATTGTGTAATTTGTGATATATGCAAAATATTATACAGCATATTTAAATGTAGCATTACAGTTCTCACCAATTAGAGCGATATTATCATTTATCACTATCCTATAATATATGAATTCATATTAAAATCTAATTTTACATTATACTAGAAAATGTTATCAATTCTAGTTTTGTCCACCCAATTTATTGCCAGACATTGTATATCCTCTAAACCCAATTTATATTTTCTAATGCCATTATTTGAATATTTAATAAGTCTATTTATGAGCTGTGATATTTTATACTTAATACCTCTCAATTTTCTGTGTTAATTAGATAATTAGCTATTCTAAAGTTAAATTATCTCAAATTACCTTCTTTAAACCATGGCCCAGATTCAGAGGCGCAAGGCAGATTCGCTAAAAAGCGTACTATTCAGAGCCGGTCTAGTTGGAAAAAAAAAAAAGCAGTCAGAGCCTTAATTGCTGGAACTGCAAGGTTTCTTGTTTTTTGTTTTTTTTGTCACTTTAAAAATTAACCCCTTCCCCCACCACAACCTAGTCAAATAAATAATGTGCCACCATGTTGGCGCTTGGAGAACCATAAGCGCCAGCATGCCCTGCTATCCAGGGTCCGCTGCACCATATATGCCCCGTCATAAAAAATAATATTGTGCCCACATAATAACTTTTTTTTAATTTGCCCACATGTGCCCCTCATAAATATAAATAATAATAAAAATATGCCCAATATCCATGTCCCCATATTGTAAAAAATCCTTGTAGTGTCCACATCAAAATATTACAAAAAACCCAAAAGTTGCCCAAAAAATAGATACCTGATCTGATGGGAGTCCAGTCCTGTAAGCTTTTAATCCGGGGGGGGGAGGGGTGGCCTTGGCAAAAAAAAACCCTATTGCAACGACGCAAACTATGTCCTGCACACAGAACGTCCCGGCGCTGACAGTTGTACTGTCATTGGAGTATATTTATACCCTTTGCCAGCGTTGGAAATATCATGATGTAAAACGTGAATTCTCTGACAATATTTTAATGTTTTCCTCATCACTCTGGTCAGATTATTCTTATTTATAGCATTAAATATTTCAACATTATCACTTACTTGTGATCTATGTAGTTATATAATGTACTCCTAATTATAACATTGTCTGAAAAACTGGCTTAATGAAAAGTATATTTCTGTTACTTTTAATCATTTGTGGTCCACAATATCTACACACAAATTCTTGTATTATTTTCTTATTTATAAACAACTTTCAACTCTTCTTATCCATCTAGAAACCATGTAAACACAATTACATACTGTAGATTGGAAAAACAATTAAACATAAAAAACTATCCACAAGCAAGTGTCATTATTGAGTGCACAGCAATTGTTACTTCATTTTTAATGAATATATTAAAAATTATTTCTAAAACCAAATATATTATCCACAATTGTACAAAGGTATTAAAGAGAAACCCTCAGGGTAACTGCCATACAAAACTACCTTCAATTACCATGTCCATTCAACTTGAACGCTACCGTGATGAAGCCCGCATTTTCTGCAAGTGCAACGTGTTGGAACGGTTTATACAGATCTAATCGCCGACAGTGCTCAAGCCTTCAGCAACCAGCTTTCAGAGGATTATTCAAACCTCTAACCATAAACTTTCCATCGGACTATATTTCCATCGGAGCTTCCACCGCTGCAGTAGTGGACACTTCAAGTGAATAACCCCGAACGGCACAGCCAGGAAAATTTGTGGGATAGGACCAAAGCAGCCGCTTAGGAACCAAAGCTCTCACCAACGGAACAGACAAGCCTATATCTGTTACCCTTTACCACACATTATACGCAGGTTTTCTCAATCAATATAAACCTACTGGATTACTTTTATTAATGACTTTGATGTATGGGACATTTTGAAGATCACTTTTGATATACTGTAACATTACCACACTGTTACATCTGTTTGCAATTTTATTAAAGACATGTTAAATATTTTTGTTTATACTGATTACAGGGCCTAGGAAATTAAACAGAAGCTAACCAATGAAAATTGTGACAGGATCCACGGATCCCACCGCTGCCGCCAGAATTGTGACAGGACACTTGGATCCCTCTGCTGTCACCGGCCTGACCGTTGTCCTGCTACGTTGCTATGGGATACGACTAATCCCGATATGGCTCCTATACCGGGAGTATAGGGGTACCTTCTTACAGCCAGTAACGGACTGTCACTGGCTACTCCTACTGTGCTGTAGGAGGGGTTTTGTGCTGCCACCACTAGGCTCCTACTGCCGGCAAATAGAACTACTTCCTTATGGGTATCCACTGATATGGCTGTTGCATGCTCCTGGTCTGGATGTTGTCCCCCTGAAACACTTGTTATGGGTTAGGGCTGCTGGGTAGCTTGGCAGAGGTGACAGGATGCTGGGCTCCCTTCAGGTCAGCTGGAAATGGATTAGATATCAGCTCATCTGTAGGTCACAGGAAGGAAAATGGATTAGATTCAGCCCCTGCAGTACGGAAGTCCACTGTTTTAATCCATCACGGCACCTGCAGGTCCGTTAACATTTTTATAATATCCACTGTGGAACCACGTCTGGTAAAATAGCACATAAATCTCTTAACTATTTAGCAATAAACGACGTAGTCTTTATATTATCACATTTATACAACCATAAATACAACAAGCAAAATCCAAAATATATCTCAGCAGTGCCTCCACTTGAATCAAAACTTTTATTTGTGCATCAAAAGAACTTTAAATATATATTAAAAAAAAGTTTGTTCACAAATCAAATGCAAGCGCTGCGATAACGTTATCCCCAAATTTGAAATCTCTGGCTTGAAACCAGGCCACCAGTGTCTTTTATACAGATAGTTGGTCTTACTAATGACAAAAGAAATCCTGATGCCTGATGAACATAACACTGTCTACAACACACTACTATAGACATAACGCAAGGGGACGTACACAAGCCTGTTGCGTAAGTCCTCTTGAAAGTAACATCTGCACTTGCTCACACCAGATGTTATGCAGCGGATCCGTCAGAGTTTCGTCCACATGGAGGCCAATATTCAGAGTACCAGATGTATAACATATATGCCCGGTGTTTAGTGATTTTTACTACTGTCCATGCGTAGTATTTTTTAATGTAATCTACGTATCTTCTTACGTAGAGTGCGTAAATGAAGTCTGAAAGACCGCATTTACGCATTCTACGTAACAAAAAGATGTAGAAGTAGTAAAAATTTCTAAATATCGGACATATATGTTATACGTCCGGTACTCTGAATATGGGCCGGAGATCTCTTCATAAGGGCAGACCTTGCATTACGCACAGCAAAATCCTGCTACGTGGGCAGAATTTGCCATGAAGAGCAGGCAAAATGGGCAGCATTCAGCTGTTACACAGTAACAGATTCGGCATAACAAATAAATCATCCAAACTCTGTACAAGAGAGGGGAGTCACAGAGGAGTCCAGACCTCAGCACACACATTTCGAGTGTCTATAACACAGGAACCATCTCTCACACATAGTAACACACAATGCTTCTTATTTTAAAAACCTTTATTAATCCTCTTTTGTGTCATTCTTTCATTTAATTTGGTTTGCTACCATAATTTAGAAGCCTTCCCGTTTCTCTGTAGATTTCCCCAACCTGGGAAATAAAGCATGCCTGGAGGTATTTCCTCCTTTGGTTCTGATACTGTCCTTAGAGCCAAGTATAAGGCTACCATTGTGTGTAACATTTCTTAATGACAAAGTGTATTTGGAAGAGTCTTAATTAGTTGTGTCCACTACCATTACCAGATATGGTGACCTGATGATTACCCACATCATGCAGAGCTGTGGATCCATGACTAGGGACATCAACCAGAATAAAATTTAAACAACAAAAAAAGTCACAGACGTGGAAAGTCCTCGTCGCTACGCCAAGGTCAGAGCTAGAAAGTGATAACTTCTAATTATGGTTCATTACCTTGGAAGTAATCTATATCAGCCACTGCAAGGGAGCGAGACGGGGAACACCTTCCAAAGCATGCAGACGTGATGTGTCAGCAATGGTGGGAGACTGCGTGACTGAGGAAGGCCCAGGCACTAGAATTTGGGACTACCTACAACCCTAGGCCTCCAAGTCCACTGCCTTACACCTTACCCCTAGATTAAATTCCTCACCTCTGACTGATCTCTCTGTTCTCCAATTACCCCGCAGTCCTTATAGTAAGATTACTGTGTGAACAGATCATACAATGATGTTGTATTACAGAGCGTTAGCTTCTGAGTCAAGCCACAATAAAAACTCGACAGGAAAACAAAGAGCCCACTGTTAGATGATGAGGGGCGAGGTGATTGGAAAGAGAACTTAGCCCACTGTCAAGGCTTCCATAGAGAATCCATTTTCATATACAGCCTACAAACGCTGATAAGTAAAACGTGATTCAATGAGCATTTTATCCGGTGTCTAATGGAGTAGAATGGAGACATCCTCTTCATACGTGGCCGCAGGGAGAAGAGGACCATCTGGCAGATGAAGTTGTTCTGCAGAGTTACAGGGATCTAGAATACAAAACAGAAATGTCTGATGCCCTCGTGTTCCCCTGTCCTCTGACAAAGCAGCCTAGCATACTACAGCCATCTCTTTATCAGAGCTTCACTGTTCCTGTCTCTGAATAATACAGCCGATTAAAAATTATTTACCCCAATAGACGTACAAGAACAACGAGGCCCACCTTGTATTGTCCCAGAGTGACACTTCCTGTAATGAGCGTTCCGGCTTCCACTCTGAGAGAAGCTCTTTCCACAGGCCGGGCACTGGTGAGACTTCACACCTGCAGAGAGGACAACATCAATAACAGAGCAGGAAAAAGAGGACGCTGATCAGAGACGGAGCCGTCATTACCTGAATGGACCACCAGGTGTTTCCGGAGACTGGAATATTCAGCAAACGAGCGGCCGCATCCCTCCGCCTCACACAGATATGGCTTCTCTCCTGTCAGCAGAGGACTCATGAGTGACCAGCCAATCACAAACAGTGTTACTGACTTGTATTACTGATGCTCACCAGTGTGAATGCGTAGATGGTTCTTCAGATTCCCGGCTGTAGTAAACTGCTTCCCACAGCCCGGCTCCGAGCACAGGTAAGGGCGCTCGCCGTTGTGTGTACGCATGTGAACCTTCAGCCGCTGGAGGACATAAAAGCTTTTCCCGCAGCCCTCCTCAGGACACGTGAAAGAGCGATCATTCCTGAAAGCAGAATCCTCCATATTAGACACAACAAGCCTGTCCTGGACTGGAACCCCATGAAGACAGACCTGGACCTCATTACATAAATGATGACACAGGAACACCCCCACAGCGCGGAAACTTGGCATAACACCATAAGGTTATTAGTTTGGGGGGTGACCTATTACATCAGCCCATGGGGAAGTTCTGTCCTAGCAGTTGGGGCTTTGGAGATGTTGGCACTGGCTGCGTTTTTATTAGGGGATGATGCACCATCGTGGTATTATATTACAGCCATCTGATGTTCAATTATGGAAGAAAGTCATGAGTAACGCTTCATAGATTACTTCTAGAAGAGAGAAGGCCCTTTCCCATAGCCATTTTTATACTAGTGATAGAGAACATGAAGGATCATCTGCCTGGACGGAGCTTGGTCAGGAAAACAATCATCCCTACAAACCTGTGTGTTTTCAGGTGATATCTTAGGTGTGTCGGGCGTGCAAAGGTTCGGTCACAGCCGTGGAAGGAGCAGCGGAGACGTTTCTCGGGGGGTAAACCCTTTGTGCCGGCCTCTGGGGAGCCATTCATGGTGGTGTCAGCTGGGAGATGAAACCTACCGATTAGTACAATCCAGTCACACGGCTCCTGCAATCATTGTCTATGGGGGGAAATGAATACCATTACTGCTGTTCTTCGCACTCTTTGCCAGCTGTGCCCGTGTGGCCGCAATAAGACTGTCATGAGCCAACTCCTGAACACGCAGGAACCAAGGTGAGCTGCTGTCTGAGCCATCATTTGCCAGGAAGTCGTTCCCAGAATCCTCTGCTTCATCCTTAACAAACACCAAGTGCTCAGAAGAGGATCCTAAGCCTAGAAGAGGAAAAGGACAGTAACACAATGTAACATGCACAGCCCTGACCCGTGGCCCGCTAAGGCACAATTATAAGAAACACAGAAGCGTGAGACGGGCGCGGTCACCTGATCTGGCGAGATTGAGGAGGATGAAGGAGGAGTTGTCGCTGGCAGGAAGATCTTGTAGCAGTGATGAGGGCTCAGAGGGGGAAAGTAAAGGGCTCTTGGGACTGACCTCCAGCTGCAGACTGTTCAGTAATCCGTTGCTGGGACCTTTACACAATAGTCTGGCGGCCTCAGAGGAGCCTGTCCCAAAAAGAGAAAAAATTTAAATAAAATTTGTCTGGAAAGTGTATTTGATGGAAAAGCATGCGAGAAATCACAGCTGTTTTATCATTAGAGAAGGTTTCCAGAATGATCTGAATGTGGAAATACTTGCTGGAAATGCAGAGACTAGTGACCTCTCTTCTAGCCCATAGCCACTGTTACCAGTTAACCGGCTAAATCACAGACCGTTCTATATAGATGGAAAGACACAATAATATCTGCTTCTCTCTTTTTCTTTGTGGTTCCTTCATGAAGCACGAGGCACAGACTGTACACTACCCAACTTTCTGCATGGGCAGAGCAGAGGCTTCCATGTGCCTACAGAGAATTTTCACCAGGAACCAGCAAGAAAGCTGCTTCTATCTACCAGCTCCCACAGGAAACAACGTTTGACAGAGAGAGAACAATCATTCAATTACGGCATTGGCATCAGCTATCCGTCACACGTGCTTTCCACCAGCTAACAACTGGACACTTCCATCAAAATGTCAAAGGACAGAAGATTAGCCATTTCCAAATGGACTGTTGAATTTCCTCAGCTGTCACTGGTCAAAGAGACTTTCTAGAAAGAATTACACTGGTCAAAATCTCTTTCTTTCTTTTCGCTAGTAGAATCAATATAAGTGCATCTCTGGGTTTTCTTTGAATTCAAGCATTGTTTTAGAATGTCCCAATCACGTAATGAATTTGGGACCCAATTAAACTTATTACAATATTACTCTCGTGATCATAGTATTTCCTTTGTTACCTTATTCACAGATCTCCCTAGTTGCTGTTGTATACTTCCTCGTTTGGTTCTGCGCTCCTTCATTCAGGTGTTTCTTTTTGTGTTCTCGGACCTCACTGCTCAGCAGTGTCATTTAAACCCCTAACTGGCTACACCTTCTTGTCAGAGCAACAGGTTTCCTTTGCCTCCTGATTTACAGACTTAGGCTTGATAGTGTGTTCTGGTTCCTGGTTGTCTCTCTTGTCCTCAGTTCCAGTTATCCGTCTACTCCTCATGTCTCAGATTCCATTAATTCCTGTATCTGTGGTTCCTGTTCGTGCGTTTGACGCCTGCAATCCTCGTTTCCTGCTGCTCACCACCGTCTCAAGCTATGGTACCCATGCCGTTGCTACCTGTCTGCAGTATTCCTTCGATCCCGTTCACCATCTCAGCATCTGTGTGCTAGTACAGAGGGCCACGACCTGCCACTTTCCTGCAGCCAAGTCCATCCCCATCAGGGGCTCTGGTGAACACCTTGTTTGTGGTTAGACTGCACCTCTGGTCAGGCATAGTTTGTTTTATGAATGGCGCTAAGCCCAACTTACATTAACAATACAGACATAGTAAACTATTAACACACTTAAAATGTTGATGCATAGGAATTTCTGCTGTGATTTGCCTCAAGAACATCCCTTGTAAGTGTCCAGCAATAGTCGGCCAGCATACTCGCACTTCATTCGCACGGATATCGCTTTTCCTTTATAGAAACGTCCTGGTGGAACCGTTCGCCATGTTCATTTGCTGACTGCCCCAAGAATGTATGTGAAGAGGTCCAGGGTCCTGATTTACTAAGCTGCAGGTTTGGAAAAGTGGAGATGTTTGCCTATAGCAGCCAATCAGATTCTAGCTCTCACTCTTTTTACATACTGGAGAATGTCAGCTAGAATCTGATTGGTTGCTATGGGTAACATCTGCACTTTTCCAAACCCACAGCTTAGTAAATCTGGCCCCAGGTGTGAGTCCAAAAGTAGACTTTCAAATACATGTTATGCCTCATGCTCTTGTAAGAGTTTAAAAGATTGTCCCCCATCTATTTGTAACGGTCTGCATTAAGTTTCCCCTTAGAAGTTCAGCAAAGGCTCTTAAAAAGTCCCCTATGCAGCTCTTTCAGCCTGATTTAGCAGACCCTCAAAGCTCCCACTGAGCATCAGTTTTTCTTGATTGATATCCTACAAAGATCCCCATTTGATCCCTGCATCACTGATCCCAGGCAAAATGTTTTCTTGTGTGCTAATCCAAGTCCACTTTGATGCCTTGTTTAATAAAGTAATTCATAAGACCAAGCTTTACATGTAGTTGTGTTACGTAGCCTTTTTCCAGATCAAAAAGTGATATACTGACAACATTCTTCTTTCCTGGGGTTAGTGATGTTCCCTTTTACCACTGTGTCTGAGCATAATGATTTCTCTGGTCCCTGTACAGTATTTTGTGAAACGGAGCTGTAGCCCCAGCAAGAAAAATGACCCGTAAGGCTCCACAGACATGCCATTGGTGCTCTTCATACCTGATTTTATTGAGCAGACGTTTCAAGCTCCCATGTGTTTCTTTAATAGCAGCAGGAACTAGTGGTACAAAAGGTCATTTTTGGTTGTTGTGTAATAGCACATGACAGACTGGACATCTGGCAAAGAAGAGGCCATCTTCAAGGGCAAAGAAATCCTTAAAGCCACTATACCTGTGTCTAAGAACACATACTTTAGTGTCATTGGGCTGGATCCAGACTTAGTGCTTAAACTTAGTTACACCTGGGCTAAACCATGTTGATTTCAGGGGGAGTGAAGTTAATTGTATTCTTTGCCTGCATGGATATATCTCTGAATTCCTTACTGCACACAGATACTGACCAGTGTTACTGTCACACTGTTATTTAGACTTGGGATAGGAAACATCAGCTGATGAAATATGACTCCCCTGCAATCACAATGGTTTAGCCCAGGAGTAACTAAGTTCAACCATTTAACTAGGTCTGGATCCAGCCCCTTGTGAAGGAGATTCCAAGCTTTAAATCTGCAACTAAAAGTTCTTCTTGCCTTTTAGCCAGGTTTTTATCTCATAGTAGAACATTGCGATCTCTTAGGCCCATAAATGTGGTTCAGTAGATGAACAGGAGGATTCAAGGGTTGTATCACCATGCATACATTTAGCTGTTCCCATGATCTTTATATTCCCTTCAAATCAATGGGATGGCGAATTTCTGCTGAACTACATTCACTTCATGGCCCTTAGAACCTTTTTACCAACCTATGAGGAGTCAGATACAAGGTGAGAGGCTCAATCTTCATCTTCTAAAGTAAAAGCTCATAATGCTTCTTCATGAGCAGAGTAAAGTGACTTTTACATGTTACCTTTCCACATAGGTAGCAAAGAAAGATCCCGGACAGTTTCTCGGGACATCTGACAGAGAAACACGCAGCGTTCTGTGTTTGTTCGTAAGACAAAAGTATAAAAACTGTCGCTCAGCCCGTGCAGCGTCTGTCACGTGACACAAGAATAGTGAGAACAATAGGCTCCCTGAGAGCTTTATAATGGGTTATATATCATAAAGTCGTTTCTTAAGGACAGAGTAACTTTATAATTGTGGGCGATATAAAGAATCTGAGACCATTTTTGACATCAGCGTGGAAAATACATATATAACAGCGAAAAATCTTTGTTTACCAGCGTAAGTAGATAAGAATACGAGAGAAACACAACATCATTTAGAGGAAACTCAGAGGCAGAATTATGTACCGAGCACATCCATCCTCCCAGACTGACACTTCCTGTAATGAGCGTTCCGGCTTCCACTCAGAGAGAAGCTCTTTCCACAGGCCGGGCACTGGTGAGACTTCACACCTGCAGAGAGGACAACATCAATAACAGAGCAGGAAAAAGAGGACGCTGATCAGAGACAGAGCCGTCATTACCTGAATGGACGACCAGGTGTTTCCGGAGACTGGAATATTCAGCAAACGAGCGCCCGCATCCCTCCGCCTCGCACAGATACGGCTTCTCTCCTGTCAGCAGAGGACTCATGAGTGACCAGCCAATCACAAACAGTGTTACTGACTTGTATTACTGATGCTCACCAGTGTGAATGCGTAGATGGTTCTTCAGATTCCCGGCTGTAGTAAACTGCTTCCCACAGCCCGGCTCCGAGCACAGGTAAGGGCGCTCGCCGTTGTGTGTACGCATGTGAACCTTCAGCCGCTGGAGGACATAAAAGCTTTTCCCGCAGCCCTCCTCAGGACACGTGAAAGAGCGATCATTCCTGAAAGCAGAATCCTCCATATTAGACACAACAAGCCTGTCCTGGACTGGAACCCCATGAAGACAGACCTGGACCTCATTACATAAATGATGACACAGGAACACCCCCACAGCGCGGAAACTTGGCATAACACCATAAGGTTATTAGTTTGGGGGGTGACCTATTACATCAGCCCATGGGGAAGTTCTGTCCTAGCAGTTGGGGCTTTGGAGATGTTGGCACTGGCTGCGTTTTTATTAGGGGATGATGCACCATCGTGGTATTATATTACAGCCATCTGATGTTCAATTATGGAAGAAAGTCATGAGTAACGCTTCATAGATTACTTCTAGAAGAGAGAAGGCCCTTTCCCATAGCCATTTTTATACTAGTGATAGAGAACATGAAGGATCATCTGCCTGGACGGAGCTTGGTCAGGAAAACAATCATCCCTACAAACCTGTGTGTTTTCAGGTGATATCTTAGGTGTGTCGGGCGTGCAAAGGTTCGGTCACAGCCGTGGAAGGAGCAGCGGAGACGTTTCTCGGGGGGTAAACCCTTTGTGCCGGCCTCTGGGGAGCCATTCATGGTGGTGTCAGCTGGGAGATGAAAGTGACTGATCATACACAGCACAGAGCACTGTTACCATACACCCTGTCTCTCTCCATAGTAATATCTCCTCAGTCCTGGTAGTAACACTGCTGTGTGACTGATCATACACAGCACTGAGCACTGTTACCATACATCCTGTCTCTCTTCATAGTAATATCTCCTCAGTCCTGGTAGTGACACTGCTGTGTGACTGATCATACACAGCACTGAGCACTTTTACCAAGCAAACTGGCTGGTCCGTTGTATGATTATATAGCACTTTCCCTTATCTATCAATCCCTAATATCCTATAGAGTGTAAGCTTGTGGCAGGGCCCTCTTACCCACCCAGTCCTGTTATATGATTGTTAAAATTGTAAAGAGCTACGTAATCTGATGGCACTATATAAAAACCTGTTAATAAATAAAATAAATACGGTAATGGCTTTGTGGGGTGATGGATATTATTACACCAGCCCATTCGGAAGCTTTGCCCCAGCAGTTGGGGTTTTGGAGATGTTGGCACTGGCTGCGTATTTATTAGGGGATGATGGACCATCGTGGTATTATATTACAGCCATATGATGATCAATTATGGAAGAAAGCAATGAGATTACTTCTAGAAGAGAGAAGGACAAGCCCTCATTATGACCCCTCTCTCATAGCCATTTTTATACTAGTGATTATACAGGGAGAGAACATGGAGGATCATCTGTGTGGACGGAAAACAATCATCCCTACAAACCTGTGTGTTTTCAGGTGATATCTCAGGTGTGTCGGGCGTGCAAAGGTTCGGTCACAGCCATGGAAGGAGCAGCGGAGACGTTTCTCGGGGGGTAAACCCTTTGTGCCGGCCTCTGGGGAGCCGTTCATGGTGGTGTCAGCTGGGAGATGAAACCTACTGATTAGTACAATCCAGTCACACGGCTCAAACATGGTCTATCAGGGGAAATGAATACCATTACTGCTGTTCTTTGCACTCTTTGCCAGCTGTGCCCGTGTGGCCGCAATAAGACTGTCATGAGCCAACTCCTGAACCTGCAGGAACCAAGGTGAGCTGCTGTGTGAGCCATCATTTGCCAGGAAGTCGTTCCCAGAATCCTCTGCTTCATCATGAACAAACACCAAGTGCTCAGAAGAGGATCCTAAGCCTAGAAGAGGAAAGTGGCGGTAACACAATGTAACATGCACAGCCCTGACCCGTGGCCTGCTAAGGTACAATTATAAGAAACACGGAAGCGTGAGACGGGTGCGGTCACCTGATCTGGCGAGATTGAGGAGGATGAAGGAGGAGTTATCGCTGGCAGGAAGATCTTGTAGTAGTGACGAGGGCTCAGAGGGGGAAAGTAACAGGCTCTTATCCTCCCTGGCGTCTGCACTGGGACTGACTTCTACCTGGAGACTGCTCAGTAACCCGCTGCCAGGCCCCTTACATGACAGTCTGTCGGCCTCGGAGGAACCTGTCACAAGACACTTCTTATATCTTCTACCAACATTACACAATGACTTCCTACCCACTCTGATGAGACGATTCTTACCCGGCAGCAGCAAGGAGCCACATTCTGAGGTCTCAGGCAGAAGCGACAAGCAGGACAAGTCCTTAGACTCCGTCCCCACCAACTCTTCCCCAAGCGGAATGGAAGCATTCTGTACAAACTCTACCAGCAGCTGAAACACAAGAGGAAGCCATGTACTGAATGGACAATCTGAACAGGCATACCGGGGAAAGAAAGGGCACTTACCTCAGGCTTAGACTGCAGCTCATCGGATAACATTGGGGCAACTCCAGTATGTGACAACACCAGCGGGGAGTTCACCTACAATGACATACAGATGTATGAAGGAATGTCCGAAATATGGTAAGACCACGAGAGGTGGGTGCGGGGAGGTGTTAGGGAGTTAAAGCAAGATAATGAAAAGAGGGTGGCTGGCTGGGGATGAGATAATGAGCAGGGGGTAGGGATAAGATAATGAGCAGGGGGTAGGGATGAGAT
>WWET01007739.1:21089-47029 GCA_011038615.1 Limnodynastes dumerilii | reverse complement strand
CGCTCCGGTTGCTTCGCCCTCCCTACGCCTCTGTATATAGTATAGCAAAGTGGTTGTAAAGGGTAGACAAAGTGAAGAGAAGTGTAGACAAAGTGTAGGAATTTGGTGATCTTGTCTAAAGGGTTTTATGTTAGCATTTGAAAGTTCAAAGTAGAGGATAATATTGATGTGTGAGGAAGGTTATACCAGACAGTGGGTGCAGCCAGGTAAAAGCCATATAACTGGGAATCAGAACATTTATTAAATGAGGCAGAGAGTTTCAGATCTTGTGAATGTTTTAAAGAATTCACAGATCCGGTGTGAGTTAGGTGCAGACAGACCTGCACCTAACTCACCCGTCCTGCCCCCATCCTGCCCCCCTTTTAAGGAACCTTATAGGACTTATGAGTGCCATAGGGTTACCTTAACTATCTGTGCAATGTCCGCATGGATAAAGGCGCTCCCCGTCTAATCTAAATATCTCACACTTTTACCCAAACCGTCCGGAGGCTGCATTACGCAACCTCTATTTACCTAAAATCGGGGCTTGTGTATTTTTCATTTTATTTTGATTGGTATCTTGGCAAGTGCTTTGATGAGTTATGGTGCAAGCCATATTATTTATTTATTTATTTATTTATTTATTTATATATGCTGTAGGGGACATATTATTTATTGCTTTTAAATGTGCAGGGTATATTAGGTATTTTGTTTAATTGGGACAGGTTATTTAATAAGTTATTTTGTGGCAGCATGCACTTAACCCTTGGCATGCTGCCACAAATGGCACTATAAGGTGCAGCATGCCCTGCAATACAAGGGTATGCTGTGCCTTATAGTACTACATGCAGCAGCATGCTAAGGGTTAATTTTATGCTACACTATGCTTTTTATAGTTTAGAGTGAGGGAAATTTTGGTAAATAACATTTATTGAAGGGCTAGGCTTTACAGAGCAATTAAACTATTGCGAGTTTAACAACACCTCGCAACTCTTAGGGCCTCATTCATTAAACGCAATTTTATAAAAACCGTGTGATTTTTAGCTTAAAAATTGCCAAAGTGTATTCATTAAGCTAAAAATCACACCAATTTTTTTTTTTTATTGCAGGTGCAAAAATACCGCTGTTTTTTTAAACAAAAATTATTATTTTTTAATTACAAACATAAAACGTTTGTAATTCATTAAAGACGATTTCACCTAATTGCGGTGAAATCGCCTTTAAATCACAAAAAATAAAATCGCAGCCATAAGCAATTTCATTTTTTGCCCTGATCGCGACCATCAAAAACGCATGTTCATATAACAGACATGTGTTTTTGTGTGTAAAAATCCTAAGTGCTGCATGGCTGCAATCTGTAGCCATGCTGTACTGACAGAATTACAAGGATCACCTTTGCTGATCCTTGTAGTTCCATGAGTACAGCATGGCTACAGATTGCAGCCATGCAGAATTTATGATTTTTTTCTAACACACGCGATTTGCCGCGATTACTTAAAGGGCTAATCGTGGTGATTTTTTCATGAAAATCACCGCGATCAAGCCCTAAAAACATCACGGAACATCGCCTGTGTTTGAAAATAATCGCGAGTTAATGAATTTCAAAATGTTTTTTTAAAAATCGCGGCCCAAAATCGTTTTTAATGAATGAGGCCCTTAGTGCGGACTTACATAGACTTAGAAACAGAGAAACAGTTGTTTATTTAAAACTATACTGACCCTACACCCTATTTACGCTATCATGTTTAAACTGTTCTACTGAGTTAGCTTCAACCACCTCAGATGGGAGGCTATTCAACTTTTCAGTGAAGTCATTTTTTTAAACATTTCCTCTGAATCTACCACCCTCCCGTTTATATTCATGGCCTTGTGTTCTATTACACCTCTTCCTGTGAAAAATGCCACCCTCCTCTAGCCGGTCCAACCCTTGATATATTTGAACTTTATGGCATATATGCTGCCATAAGGCTGCCTTATCTTATTTATGCGGATCAGCTGTCCGTAAGTATCTAAACTAGAACAAACTGTACTATTTACATCTCCCCCTGCCCATTTTGCATACTTTTTGCAGATGAAGGTGAAGAACCGCCCCAGTGGACGGAACTCCTATTGTACGGTACTGAGTTCCGTGTGATAGAAGATATACACGTAAAACATACGTAACATCTGGAGGGTGCATGCGCCCTTCAGGCCAAACAGCCCACTTACGTGCTTTGCGTGCATAAGTGGGCAAACATATGAACCTGTGGATCCGGTCCAAAATCTGTTATATTTTTCATAAACTAACATTCCTGTATGTTGAATAAATTTTTTATAAATTAGCAAGCTAATTAAGCATTTTAATTACTCATTTTTTATTGATTAACCTCCATTGCATCTGCCACTGTTATCACTTTGCTACTGAGCAAATTATTAACAAACTCTAACCTTTACACATTTGCACATTATTCAACTGTAAAAATAGACACACCACCATTTAACTCCATTTCCACCATTTCAAGTCACTTCCTTAGCTTATACTTTCAAAGCACAGTTTAAATAAAGAACAGTGCTACTTCAAAAGTTTTCAATTGTTAAATATACAAAATGTCACAGAAAATATATGCCCTGAGGAAGGTTCATAGTGAACAGAAACACAATAGTGGCTTATGTGGGTTTGAATTAGAGATGTGCAGGCTTGGTTTTTTAAAAAACCGAGTCTGCACAAACCTTAGATATTCGAGTATCGAGCTGAGCAGGCTCAGTACTCTCCCGCTCTGTCGGGCGCAGCGATAATGCAAAACATCATCGTTGCCTTGTCGGATCTTGGAAACATGGGGTCACTGAAGGGAGCTGGAGACATGATGGGGTTACTGAGAGGAGCTGTAGACTTGTTGGGGTTACTGAGAGGAGCTGGAGGCATGATGGGGTTACTGAGGGGAGCTGGAGACAAGATGGGGTTACTGATGAGAGCTGGAGACATGATGGGATTACTGATGGGAGCTGAAGACATAGTGCCTGATCCAGAACAACGCCCGCCGTCGCTAGGACAGCGGGCGTAAGAGTAAGATCGGCTTTTCAGCCGATCTGCGCATGCGCAGTCTAGATGTTGCCCGGCGTCGCTATGGCAACGCCCGATCATGGATCGGGCGTCCGTAGCAGCGCCTTAGGGACGCTGGAGGGGACATTCTCCAGCGTCCCTACGTTCAGGTTAGAGTAGGTGGGCGGGGGGAGGTAGTTAAATGAGGGTAGGAGGGCGGGCTAAGCGGCCATACGCTCATGTGCGAGCGTATGGCCCCTTCCGTACGCCGGCTAAAGTTAGGGTAGCCTTCAGCCGGCGTGAGGAAGGGGCCATACCCCGCACAGGGTGGAAGGGCTAAGTGGCCATACGCTCCTGTGCGAGGGTAGCCTTCAGCCGGCGTAAGGAAGGGGCCATACGCCCGCACAGGGGGAGTGTCAGGGTAAGTAAACGCCGATTCGCTGTGCTTTAGTAAGCACAGCGCATCGGTGTAGGTCTGGATCAGGCCCATATACTCTCTGTCTGAGGTAAGGGATAGGCAAATGTACAGTATGGGTGTGCTCACACAAGTGTGCTCAATATAGACCACATTAAAGTACAGGAAGCTGCTACTCCACAACCTATATCGAAGCATTGCAGATCATTTTATTTTCTTAATGCAATGCTATGGGAAAGCTGATTGCATTGTGCTGTATTCTGGGAACAAACCTGCATTGTGCCTGGTTATAACCTGATGTTTAGCACTTGCGTGATGCTCCACAGCTGCCGTTGTATTCGCATGGTTTGAACCCAAACCTGCCATTATTTGTGTGGTTTTACAGAATGCTGGATGTGTTCATTTTTATGTTCAAATCTGTATTAGTCCCATTGTTTGCATTGCAATTTGACATATTTAATTGCTTTTTCACAATCCTTAATGCAGTGAAGATGTCCAATAAAATTATTATCATCTCAGATTGTTTGTTGGCACTCACATATATAAATACATTTTAAATTTAAGAAGTTGTTTTAAAGCTAGGTCCAGTGTAATAGCTATCATCAAGCGTTAAATTACAGTATTTTAGTCTCTAAACTATACCTTTTGGATAGAAAGTGTGTTCTACAAAAGAACACGTTACTCTCTTTTTCAAGTTTTTACAGTGCTTTATTAACAGTTCTTCATCATGAGCTGTAAAACACATTTTTTCCATCGATTTGTCTGCATTTCGGAAATATATTATATATCTACATCTAGAGAAAGGGAAAGGCAATACTATATTCAGTGCACTATACTGTGATTTTAATATAACACATATATTTATCACTGCATTTTATAACTACCAAGTTAGTAACCTAAATTTAATGAATGATTTTAATATTTCAAGTTAAAAGTTTTAAGTTGCCATTAAGATTTTCAAATTATATTATAACATTTATTAATGCAACCATTTTGTTTGGCTTCTCTCAGTATAAACCTAATATAACTAGTAGTTCCATGCGATCGAAAAGAGCTGTGCTTCCTTTCCGTTTGTTGAAGTGGGCGAGGGAAAGAATGTAAACTGTACATGTGGGATGAGTATCTCACGTACTCACGGATCAGCAGTTGGACAGACCGCTCATCCGCAAGTGTGACTTAAGTGCTATCTATTTCATAATGGACCAGCCAGCGTGTAAGATAAAAGTGCTCAGTGCTCAGTATGATCCAGTCACACAACAGTGTTAGTAGCAGGACTGAGGGTAATTTTTATATAGAAAGTAACATTTTCAAGTTTCTGTTAATTGTGTAACAGAAAGGAAAAACAGATAGCAAAGTGACTGTAAACAGGGTAGGCAACTATTAAGCAGTATATTGTGTAAGTTGGAAAGCATTTCTGAAGATGAGTTTTAAGGGAGCGCTTGAAAGTTAAAGGGGCAAGGAAGGTTATTCCAGTGAGTGAGCACAGCCCGGGAGAAGTCCTGTAACTGGGAATCAGAGCATTTGTTTAGAGTCGAGGAGACTTGTGTGTCCTGTGAAGATCTGGGAGAGCGAGCTGAGATATATCTTGAGATGAGTGCAGATATGTATGTGGGTACAGTGTTATTGAGGCTTTATAGGTTAGCAAAAGGATTTTGTATTTGATTCAGTAGTATAGGCAACCAATGTAGAGATTAACAAAGTGGACAAGTTCCAGAAGAGTGTTTTGTAAATATTTGTAATACACAGTGTGAACACTAGAGGCCTCAAACCGCTTTATACATTAGCAGATATGGCTGGTGATATTATAGCCGGTGGCTTCTATCCAGAAGAAATTCAAAAAATACCTAAAAACTTTAACAGAATCTACAAGTTGGAGAAGGTTTTAAAAAACAAGACGGTCAGAAAGCGGAAATACTCTTTAGTGAAATGGCGCAGTTACCCAGACAAATTTAACAGTTGGGTGGAGACATCGCAGTTGAAAGATATATAAAGACAAGATATATAAAGACGAGAGCTATAAATCACATGATGGCTGACAGATCGTTCTATGTAACTTTGTCTAGTAACGCCTCAGCTGTCGCATTTCCGCAAAACCAGATTTCCAATTTTACAACAAAACTGGCACAACCGATCGATTTAAATGGCGAATGGGAGGTAGCACTTACCGAAATACAATACCCGCACACATGGAACACGTTGGATTTACGCGATTGTAAAATATTCATCGGTAAGCGAAATGGTGCAGGTGTGAACATGTACATAAAGCCCGGTTATTACGAAACGGTGGAGCAGCTTATTTCCGCAATTAACACAGAATTTTCCCGCCATAAGTTTCAGGGGTCGTTAAAGCTATATTATGACCCGTTAGAAAGAGCCATCTCTTTTGATGAAAATCAGGTGTATCAGCTCATAGCCGGCGACAAGCTGACAAGAATTCTAGGATTACAGCCTAGGACTAAAGATATTGTGCCCTGCGTCGATATTCAAGGTGGACAGTATATGTTTTATGTATACACAGACATTATTGAGCATCAAAGGGTCGGCGATAGTTTTGTTCCGCTATTGCGCAATGTTGAAATAAAAGGACGCAACAATGACGTTGTTGCGTCAACGTCTCATGTCGTTATGTAAAACCCGACTACTTACCATTGTGCAAAGCACATTTTGACACAATAACGATCGAGATAAAGAACGATCAAAACGAGAACATCGCATTCAAGTTGGGGAAAGCGCTCGTGAAGTTACACTTTAGACCTCGTAAGACTCATTTTTATTAAGTAACCAAGATGGTGGCCGTTAAAAATTACAGGGATCCAGCAATCTACGCAGCTTACTATAAAGACCAAGTGGGTAATGGATTATCGGGCTTTCACGGCACCGCATATATGTACGGTCGTGGTCTAGGTGGTATTTTTAGAAGTCTGTTCAGAAAAGCTGTACCGCTCCTCAGACGTGGACTGGATATAGTTAAACCGCATGTAAAGAGCGCCGCTCGGAGTATAGCAAAAGACGTTATGGGACGCGTATCCACAACTATTATGGATAAATTGCACAACACAAACCAGGATGGTACGGGTGTAATATACACGACTAAGGGCGGCGTTAAAAGAAAACGAAAGAGCAACGCAACATTTCCGCTGTGGGGTATACCCTGTTTAAACAAAAGTAGCAACAGACATTGCAAAAAGAAGAAGAGAAAAACAACACAACACGGAGCCGGTGATATCTTGTAATCCGTACAATGGCTTTCATACACAGCGAATCGTCAGAATGTGCAAAATCAGAGCTGGATCTTTTTGATGTGCCGCCGACGCAGACCAGTATTGAAAAAAGTTTATACGTCGAGGTTCAACCCTTAGCGGCACTATCAGAGACAGCACCATTAGAATTCTACATCGCAGCGAGTGGCGAACATTACTACGATTTGAACAACACGCTGTTGTATGTGACCTGCAAAATTGTACGCCATGATAACACAGCTTTAAATCAAGGAGCCCGGGTGTCACTCATCAACTACCCCATAGCCACACTATTTAATCAGGTTGATGTTACATTGGGAGACAGACTCATTTCACAATCTAATAACCTATACGCATACAGAGCCTATATTGAAACTATTCTGAACTATAGCGCCGATGCCTTATCCACCAAACTAACAACAGGATTATTTCATAAGGACGTCGCTGGTGAGCATAATACAAGAGCTCTGGATGGTGCAAACACAGGGTTTATAAAACGCGCGAGGGCCACGGCGCAAAGTCGCACTGTGGAATTACTCGGCCCTCTGCATTGTGACCTTTTCCACCAGCATAAACTCATCTTAAACGCAGTCGATCTGAAAATAAAATTAACAAGAAATAAAGATACATTCTGCTTAATGTCCGCTGAAGCCGACGCATGCAAGATACAGATTGTTGCAGCATCGTTGTTCGTTAAACGAGTGCAAGTGTCACCGGCTGTAAGAATCGGGCACGCTCAAGCATTGCTAAATGGCAATGCAAAATACGCTATTGACCGTGTTGGTATGAAAATTTACAGCGTACCAGCGGGCAGCCGAGTGTTTAATCTGGAAAACCTGTTTTTAGGTCAGGTGCCTAAAACCGTTATAGCTGCCTTTGTCGATAACGAGGCCTGTTCGGGTAGCTACGAGCGAAACCCACTACGCTTTGAACATAAGAACGTGAACTTTGCATCGCTTTACCTGGATGGTACACCGTACCCGGCCAAGCCTTTCCAACCCGACTTTGAACAAGGAAATGCCGTGCGTGAGTATATGGCACTCATACAAGTCACAAATAAAGAGAAAACAGACGCCGGTGTACTAATTGATCGGGATGAGTATTTATCCGGCTACACATTATTTGCATTCGATCTGTCTCCAGAGCAAGACTGTGGGTATCACTTATCATTGATAAGAACAGGAACATATTTAAAATGTAGAATACATGTTAAACAAAATAACATCTATTTTATTACATGCTTAACCACCGCGACTGTTGGATTAGTTTAGTTGTTCTTCTCCGTGGTAATAAATATCTGTCTGGCGTTGTTAGTGCATCACTGAAAATGTGAAATTGCTTCTTATCATGCGGCTGTTGTAAAACTGGTGATGATGATGGTTTATCCACGGTGTCAGACGATTGCGCTTTTAATAGATCAAGGTAGCCTCTGTTGGTTACATTTCCGACTACTGTGGATGGAATATTTAATTCAGCCATAGCGCGCATGAACTCTTCCCACCCCTGAGGCATCTTGCTGCCTGACACACGATGGTTTTGTGTAACACCACGCACTAAGTCCAATATGTTAGATCCTGGTACAACATGATCTTTATAAATAAATTCACCTTTAGCATTCCAGGCAGAAATGTCTTTAGAGTGAGCCATTTTACTGAGAAGTATCTCGCTGTTTCTCTTAAAACGTTCATTAACATTATTTAGCACCTCATAATAAACTGAGTCCGTTTCAGCAGGTTCTTCACGGGGGTTTGTTTCATGAGTTGATGGTGGTTCAGGTAATAAAAGCGTCAGTGATGACAGTTCTCTATCAGCTTGCTTATTTAACATCAGATATCTCTGTAGCACGGCTGTGTAGCGTTTAGCCTTGTCATATTCTGATAAAGTGTTATTCTGTAAGATGTTTGTGATGTCTACATCTAGACGCTGCGTAGCCGTTTTACGAATATCTTCATTAACAGGGTTGCTGGCATGTAAGCGATCTATTTGCTGTTTAGGCACCAGGTACATTTTCTCAGCATGATCCATCAGCGATTAGCAAAAAGGCTTGTTATTAATGGAATAGCAAAGCCTAACAACGAGCCGATGAATCCGCCAGACTGCTTCACAAGCGTCTTCTTTTTACCAATGGAGCACTTTTTGTTGCAGAGTGTTTTTATAAGATCACGCTTCTTTTTGAGAATACCGAGTTGTCGTGGTGACAGCGGTATTTTGCCTTTAATCGTATTGAGCGCTACCTCGCATATAGCTGTAATCAAATCATTTGACGCAGTGGATAAAATTATATTCCTCTGTGTCGGCGATGCATTAATTAAAGTCTTTAAAATAACCCAGTTTCTACGGATCCTGGAAGACATATCCACGCCTGACGCCGTCAAGTGTAATGACGGCTTATCACTGATCTAGCGCTTTTTAGATGGCTTTTTAAAGACATAAGCGGCCGGAAGATCAGGGGGAAAGAGTCCCGTACGTAAGCGGTACTCATCAGGGGTGTTAGATCTTAAATCAACTAGTAAATACCCATAGGGTTGGCTGGTTGCATCTTCATAGGCTTCTAAAAAGAAACGTGTTTTACCGGGGTACATTTGTCTAGCGAGGATTGTTACCTGTATATTTTGTATTTAAATTTATTGTTCTACTTTTCTTACCCTGACAAAACACATTTTGCACAAGATACATAATGCTGAGGTTCCTGTGATGTACGTACTTTGTAAAAGCCTTCTCAATCTCTGCATTATTACTGGCAGACTCCATCAGGTCGTCAACAATGGGTAAATTAACCTTATCAGGGGAAACAGATCGTCATCATTAAATGTTTCAGGCAGCCCCTCTATGAAACGGATATTTTGAAAAGCATGTAACAGTTTATCATACATAGGTTGCCAGCATGCATAAAACCAAACAATATTATCAGGATTGTGCGACAAAAGTGTATCGGAACATTCCAGTAGTGTTTTCACAAAATAACTCTTTCCTGAATTTGAGGGACCTGTTAAAATACATGAGAATGGGTGTTGTAATCGGGTGTCCATACTTATGTTAATATCCGAATGGTAATGTGGTGAAATTGTCTTTTATTTGTCTCTTAGTATACACACATTTCTGAGTTTTACGCAATATTCTGGTTTGAATTTGACAATTCCTCTTAACCCTAACTATACCCGGTTGACTAACAATAATTTTTTTCTGATCGTCACCCTTTGGATTTAATGGATAGTCCAGTAGCAAATCTTTTAAACTGTCAAAGGTAATGTGTTGTGCATTTCCAGCATTGAGGGTGATGCCTTTGACTTTTAGGACGGTCTTCCCGTTGCATAATTTGTAACCGTATGTCTTTGGTCCTGCTGAGACAAATTCTGTTATATGCGTACCAGGCAGTAGTTCACTAGTCAGCTCGCCTAGATAATCACCCAGTGGTGGATTCCAGTCACCGGGCCTGCTGACAAAGATCACAGAATCTGTATCATGGTAAAGACAGCGTTCTTGTAACCTATCCAAACGTTTGTACAGTTCAATGCGCGCATAAGCGGTAGTGAAGCAGGCTATGAATATGTTAGTGTTGGTGGTTTTAGTGTAATGATTTTTTGTGTATTTCCAATTTACCATAGTTGTTTCCTCATCAATGAAATCTATAGAAGATACATCATAGTGCGGTAAAAAAGCATATTCAAAAAGCCTGTCAGGATTGGTCACAAGACTTGTATTAGGCATATTACTACGCTGACCGAACTTGCCCCACAAAGAATTTAAAAATAACTTTGAAATTTGTCTTTTTGCAGGGTTGTAAGCAATGTGCCCCGGTCGTAAAGATACCCCTTCTTTTTCTTGATAAGCGTCAATATAAGACTGACGTTTCTCATCATCGGTACACCATGAAGGATAACCAGATGCCTCCTGTTTATCCCTGAGATGTAATTTAATGTATGAAGAAAACAAATCATCCGATTGTTCGTCAAACTGCCATACCTCAAAAATCTCAACCAGTCTATAGCCTTTTTCTATAGCCAAATTTAACTCTATCGTACACCATGTACCTGTCAGAGCCCGATCCTCATCGTCATGGGTGCAGTCATCCGTCTGACTGCTCTGAGCGCAGCAGCGACATAAAGGGAACATTAACTTCCCACACATTTTAAGCGGAAGAACGGGAAAGAACAGACCTCGTGGGGGATACACTTTAACTTTTGCTATGCCGAAATATGTTGTAATGTCCGCAAAATCCCTATAAATGATCCGAGGGTGTTTTACAGGATATGTCTTGGTTTTGTTGACATAAGGATACAAACTGGTAAAGTCATAGTAATGAATGGCTTCATCAGATTGCACCTTGTGATACAGCTTTATGGCGTTAGTACGACCGCCATAAAGCGCATCACAAGGATCCAGAGGCTCTGGCAATGCTTTATTTTTGAGAAAAGAACATAAATCATTGTCTTTTTCCAACATCCTTCTCCATTCACATTCCCACATAACCCAAACAGAAAACCCGCACCGTTTTAAAAAGTTCATTTTTACCATAGTCTTGTGACGCAATTGCCCGTATGTTGTTTTAGTCACAGCGTTTTCATCAATGTCATTATAACAAGCGGGGCAACCGTGATAAAAGCAACCTTGGAATTCAAAAGCTGTGCGGGTGTTATTAATCAAGGCATAACCGTCCAGATAGTAGTTGCCAATCCGTTTCTCACCGCCTTGTAAAGCGTGTTGTATGTGTATGTTCTCCTTATGTGCAATGTACATCAGCCATTGTATGGCGGGTGTGGAATAGCGTTTCTGTGTTTTGTGATAGTTATCGCCAGGAACAAGGGCTATCATGTCACTCTGTAAAAAACTGAATCTGTACATGGCCATGCACACAGAAGCCAGAGTAGTGAGTGTAAAGGGATCTACCTGTCTCTCAAGCGTAACAACTTTTCTCTTCCTCTATATGGTGATAAAACGTTTTGTCATGGCTATTACGGCATCTCTAAAACAAATACACGCATTTTTTAAGATTTCCACATCTGCTATACAGTAACGTCTCAATTCATCCTGAAAGTGGAACTCACGGTGTTTATTTTTCTCATACCACACCATGAACTCCACTTTGTCCTCGGGCATCATACACTCAACACCATAATAATCTATTGCGGGCATTGGACCTATGTAACTCTGATTAGACGCCGTATTGAAAAAATGTGGGAAATGCCCTTTAGATCCTTCAAAACCCATAGACTGCGGCAATCGGCTGAGACGCATGGGTAAAAAAGGAATCGATCTTTATATATCTTGTCTTTATATATCTTTCAACTGCGATGTCTCCACCCAACTGTTAAATTTGTCTAAAATACCACGCCATTTCACTAGAGAGTATTTCCGCTTTCTGACCGTCTTGTTTTTTAAAACCTTCTCCACCTTGTAGATTCTGTTAAAGTTTTTAGGTATTTTTTGAATTTCGTCTGGATAGAAGCCACCGGCGATAATATCACCAGCCATATCTGCTAATGTATAAAACGGTTTGAGGCCTCTAGTGTTCACACTGTGTATTACAAATATTTCATCTGTAAAAGACTGCTCATAGCCTTTTTCAAAAACATCCTTGAATCTTGAGACTCGCACATGATCACCCACATCTAACTTTGGTGCTATTTTCTTTGTTTTAAAGTAGCGTCCGTACATGTTGTTAAATACCTGCAATGTATTAGTGACATTCACTTCTGCCGCCTTAACATCGTTGTTCGTAGTGAAATGTTTTATTCCGTATTTCGCTAACAGTCTTATTCTCAAATTCCTTGCCTTTTTCTGGTATAAAGCCCTCTTTAAATATTGACTGTAATGCTTTAGTCACATTTATAGCATTTTTTTTTATTAAACTACGAGCCCAGGCTCTTTTG
Source organism: Limnodynastes dumerilii (assembly GCA_011038615.1). Classification (NCBI taxonomy): domain Eukaryota; kingdom Metazoa; phylum Chordata; class Amphibia; order Anura; family Limnodynastidae; genus Limnodynastes; species Limnodynastes dumerilii. The sequence continues at coordinate 34,507 of WWET01007739.1, read as the reverse complement.
CTGAATATATCTATGACTGTTAAGACGTATTTACACTCATCATTGTATTTAGCAAGGTCTATTAGCGACACTAAATCCATCTGCCATTGCTTATTAATATTTGAAACACAGACCATATTCCTTTTAAAATGTTTTCTTGCTGGTGCGTGTAGCGTATAAGCATCTTCGTGGTTCAAGCATTTTTTAACATCCTCTCTTTTAAATTTTGATTTGTTGGCATTATAAAAACCTGTCAACCCGCATAATGCACCCGGCCCCTTTGGCGTCAGATATAAGCCGCTTATTTTCTGTCTTTGATTAGGCATTTCAGGCTTTTATTCAACTTCTCCTTTAAAACACAGCAATAGACATCAAAGCATATCAGTAAGGAATGGTGTGGTATAGAACAATATTAAAAGGGGCGTGAAAAGGGGCGTGAAATTAAAGGACATAAAAGGGGTGTGGTACCTGTCAAAAAGGTGTTTGATGGAATGTATATACTCTTACTACTTGCATTGTTCGGTCTCATGTCTTTCATCTTTCTCTAGGCAATGCCCCATAGATTCTCTATGGGGTTCAGGTCCAGCGAGTTTGCTGGCCAATCCAGCACAGTAATCCCATGGTCATTGAACCTTGGTTCCTTTGGCAGTGTTTGCAGGTGCCAAGCCCTGCTGGAAAATGAAATCACCATTTCCATAAAGGTTGTCTGCTAAAGGAAGCATGAAGTGCTCTAAAATATCCTGGTAGACGGCTGCGTTGAATTTGGACGTAATAAAGCACAGTGGACCAACACCAGCAGATGACATGGCTCCCAAATCAACACAGACTGTGGAAACTTCACACTGGACTTCAAGCATCTTGGATTGTGTGCCTCTCCATTCTTACTCCAGACCTTGGACCTTGGTTTCCAAATGAGATGCAAAATTTGCTCTCATCAAAAAAGAGGACTTTGGACCACTGAGAAACAGACCAGTTATTTCTTTCTTTAGCCCAGGTAAGACGCTTCTGAAGTTTGTTGTTCAGGAGCGGCTTGACAAGAGAAATACAAAGCCCATGTCCAGGATCCGTCTGTGTGTGAGCAGCTCCCCCACACTTTTGAATGGCTTTTTCCTGACAGTCCTCTCCAGGTAGTCCTCTCCAGGCTGCGGTCATCCCTGCTGCTTGTGCACCTTTTTCTTCCACACTTTGCCCTTCCACTTAACTTTCTATTAATGTGCTTCGATACAGCACTTTGAGAACAGCCAACTTCTTTTGCAATTTCCTTTTGAGGCTTTCCCTCCTTGTGGAGGGTGTCAATGATGGTTTTCCGCACAACTGTCAGGTCAGCAGTTTTCCCCATGATTGTGAATTCTACTGATCCAGACTGAGAGACCATTTAAAAGCTCAGGAACCCTTTCCAGGTGTTTGAAATTAATTTGCTGATTAGAGTGTGACACTTTAAGCCTACAATATTGAACCTTTTCACATTATTCTAATTTTGTGAGATTTTGATTTTGGGGTTTTCATAAGCTGTAAGCCATAATCAACAAAATTAAAACAAATAAAGGCTTGAAATATCTCACTTTGCATGTAATGAGTTTATAAAATATATTAATTTCACCGTTTAAGTTGAATTACTGAAATAAATGAACTTTTGCACGATATTCAAATTTTTCGAACTTCACCTGTATGTGAGAAACAAAGAAGAGTTTGGGCTTTATGATTAGGGATTATTTCAATGTTATCAATAAATATAGAGAGACCGAGTTTGTAGCATTTATTAGCAGGTGGAAATTATTCGTTTTATTTTTGAAAGATTAAGTTTGAGATGACGGGAGGATATCCAAGATGAAATGGCAGAGAGACATTCCGTTGCACAGACGGTGAGTGATCAGAAGTGGAATGATAGATTGTGAATCATCTCTCATGCGTTATACCATAACTTCAGGTTGGTGTCCTAGTTTAAATAGTTCTAGTTTAGACCAAATACTTTCTTTTAGCAGTCTAGGCCCCTATTCCTGATGATTTGCATCGTGGGATCTCGTGGTGTTAGCAAAGGTAAGTAAAGGGATTACAGTAAAAGAGGAGGTTGAAAATGATTGGAGTACTAGGGAGTTGGATACATGATGGGGTTACTGAGGGGAGCTGGAGACATGATGGCGTTACTGAGAGGAGCTGGAGACATGATGGGGTTACTGAGAGGAGCTGGAGACATAAGGGGTTACTGAGGGGAGCTGGAGATATGATGGGGTTACTGAGGGGAGCTGAAAACATGATGGGGTTACTGAGGGGAGATGGAGACATGATGGGGTTACTGAGGGGAGCTGGAGATATGATGGTGTTACTGAGGGGAGCTGGAGACATGATTGGGTTACTGAGGGGATCTGGAGACATGATCGGGTTACTGAGGGGAGCTGGTGACATATGATGGAATTACTGGGGGGGGGGGCTGGAGGGACATAATGGGAACAATCACTATAAGGATTTATTGTGTTCACTTGTTTCAATATTTGACAAAGAAACATTAACACACTGTTACAAGTGTATACTAACTTCATCTTATCACTTATTTTTATCATTTTTTATCATTTTTTAATGTATAGACTTCTCTTTTCTATGCATTGGATTAATATATGTTTTTTTTAAAATTGAATATATGTTTTTTAAGTGACATGTTTTAGGGATATTGCCTATTACATTTAATAAATTGTAATTTATTTATCATCCATCAATTTCCTTGTTCTATACTTTCAGCCATACTGCTTATTTATAAATATATTTTTTCAGCTGACCCAGCAGATCAGATTCAGGTTTTAGCGCTGGTTCACTGGCATATTTTATACCAGTATTGTTCCTTTTTGTGTTCCATTTCTTGGGGATACTTGTACCCCCAAAACTTACCAGCTGCTTACCAGTATATATTCGAACAACCTATATTTTAGCGCTGTCTTGTGTGTTTCTTCACACAAAAACACATTTTTTTTCTGTTTGGATGGCTATATATACTGTACACACAAACTGGATAACAGTAAGCGCTCACAATGCTGTGCTTCTTTTGTATTGTGGTTACAAATGTTTTCTCTTTTTATGACAGATGTAGGCCTTTTTTAACTGCATTGTGGTAACAAGAATGTTGAATTTATTGCATAGTGTATTGTATGACTATATAGTATAGCGGCCTGTATGGTATAGCAGTCACTAGGATAATGTCTGTATGGTATGGCTGTCACTTTGATATATGAGACATGCGTTTGTTCAAAAGCACACTATTATATGCACGCACGTAGCAAGCCAACACCCACAACACCCATGACACTCCCCTCTCACGGCTGTGCAATCGTAGACTTATGCCTCCGTAGAGCACCTCTGACTACATGTGTACATACTTGCGTATATTCATTCAATCTAACTGCGCCCTCAAGGGCTCATTTAAATGCCTCCCCCCACCCTCTTTCACGTAACTTTTCAAGTATGTAACTCAACCCCGTCCCTCCGTACGCATGTCCACAATTGCGATACAAATGGGTGTGCCTAAAGCACATACATGCGTATATTCAACATAGAATATACCAGAAATATAATTGAGAGGTGAAGTTTTTTAGCTCAAATCTAAATTTATAGATTAAACATAAAACTATGCATTATATTCTATGTACAAAAGTAAAGTAAAGTATTTTATTATTTATTTATTAATTACACTTGCTCCAGATTTGCCCCTACTCCCTAACTCTGGATCAGCCTCATTGGGGTAGATCCAGAACTACGTTTGCCGTACGTTTACGTTTACGTAACGTATTTACGCATGCGTACCTTCTATACACTCCCCTAGGCACACCCCTTGAATGTACGTATTTTGTCGAGATACGCTTTTAAAACCCTACCTTAACTTTTGCCGACGTAACCGCAGTGATCCACTCACGTACATATGGGAAACACGTATTTACGCAGCTAAGCACGCCCATACTGTACACTTTAAATACAAACCCCCGCCTACTTAACATATTTCAGACGTATTTTTGACTCACGTAAAATTGGCACGCCCACACGTAAGTATTTACATGACACATACGTGAATGGCCCATATGTTCACAACTACGCTACGTTACGGAGCGTATTTTCTATGGTGCGCATGCGCAGTACTTACCAAAAGGCGATTTTACGTCTCCGCCACGCGTAAATTCGCTCACAAGCGTTGATACCAATTGATTTTTACTCTAAACACCTACCCAACCAACCTCTGGGAATATTGCTATACTTTTCTATAGCTGACTATTGCTGAATGGTTTGTGAATGCTTTAGAGATAGAAAAAAGACAATAAAGAAAAGCCAAGCTAATTAGCATTTTTTTCTTCAATTAATAAAGAACTCTTGAGATTTCCAATGTTTGAGACAATAGTGATAGATGCTGATGTACCTGATTGTGTATTGAAACTCTAGTGTTTATGAACCTGTAAAGAATAAGTTCTGCCTGGTTGTCAGTGGAATAAAAAAGAAATAATAGAGAAATAGATGACTTAATGAGACATAATGAAACTAATCTCTAAGACATTCAATATCTCTCAAGTAATTATTATAATCTGATAGTCTGATTCTTTTTAGACAATGTGTGTCATTATGGAGCTATGTAATCTATTGATGGAAGGTCTTTTTAAGCTTTTCTCTCTAAATATACCTAACATTTGTTCTCTAGAAGGACAGTTTAATAATTAAAATTAATACTACTGTTACAGTAAGAAAGTCTGTCATGGAACTCTCAGTTTACCAATACATACACAAATTGAAAAATGGCAGAGACATGAGGATAAATCCCTGTACTACACATAATGGCCCAGATCCAGAACAACGCTCGTGAGCAAATTTAGACGTAAAATCGCCTTTTAGTAAGTACTGCGCATGCGCACCATAGAAAATACGCACCGTAACGTAGCGTAAATGTAAATGTATGGGCCATTCACGTATGTGTCACGTAAATACTTACGTGTGGGCGTGCCAATTTTACGTTTCACAAAAATACGCCTCAAATACGTTATGTAGGCAAGGGTTTGTATTTAAAGTGTACAGTATGGGCGTGCTTAGCTGTGTAAATACGTGTTGCCCATACGTACTTGTGCGGATCACATCAGTTACATTGCCAAAAGTTAAGGTAGGGTTTGGAAAGCGTATCTTGCACAAAATACGTACATTCAAGGAGTGTGACAAGGGGAATGTAGAGAAGGTACGCATGCGTAAATACGCTACGCGAGTAAACGTATTGAAAATGTAGTTCTGGATATACCCCAATGTGTGGCTAAAAAATATTGTACAATTGTTGAGTGCTAGCTGTGGCTGTGGCAGCCAGGCAAGGGTTCGGTCTGGTGGAGGGAGGTGACGCTGGTGGATCCCCCTGCGCAGACATGCTGGGCTCCCGATGGGTACTCAGGAATGGGGGCGGAGACTGACATCATGGCAAGCCAATCATGGCCCACCGCATCACTGCCCCCACCCCCCCTCTGTGCACGCAGAGGAAGTGTGACAAGAGGGGGGAAGGAGAGGAAGCGTACACGAGGTCGGGAGGATAGAAGGCGCTGTGGCAAGCAGACTGGAAGGTAAGGAGACTGGGGAAATGAACTACTGGACTACTACTATCATAGTTGATAAGGTAAGTGAGTAAAGGGCTTAAGCCTCAGTTTGGTGAAAACTGATTGTTGTTCCTATTAACGTGGTTGCGTTTGTTGGAGTTAGTGTTAGTAGGTGCGAGATCTCTCAAGGGTGTTACTCCTCTAGCTGTGTCAATTGTACAGGAGTAAGCAAGTAAGTCTGCTGCAGGTAAGTAGTGAGTAGAACACTGTATGTTGGAGGAAGGCTATTGTACCTCTTTTTTAAAGTAAACATGTCTAAACTGGCTAGCCTTTCCTCATAGTTCAATGACTCCATACCCTTTATCAATTTTGTTGCCCTTCTCTGAACCCTTTCTAGTTCCAAAATGTCTTTTCTATGGACTGGTGCCCAGAACTGAACTGCATATTCGAGATGAGGCCTTACCAATGATCTATATAGTGGCAAAATTACACAGTCTTCCCTTGCATCTATGCCCCTTTTTCTGCATGCTAATAATTTATTGGCCCTTGCAGCTGCTGCTTGACATTGAGCACTATTGCTAAGTCTAATGTCCACAAGCACTCCCAAATCCTTCATTAAAGATTCTCCTAAATTTACCCCATTTAATTTATAGATTGCATGCTTGTTTTTGGTCCCTAAATGAATAATATTACATTTATCTTAGTTTAACCTCATTTTCCATTTGGCCGCCCAATCCTCCAAATTACTCAAGTCCCCTGCAAAGACGATACATCTTGCTCAGATTCTATTACCTTACATAGTTTAGTGTCATCTGCAAAAGTGGAAAACTCGCCCTCTAAACCATGACCAAGGTCATTAATAAATATATTAAAAAGGAGTGGTCCTAGCACAGAACCTTGAGGTACACCGCTTAAAACTTTTGACCAATTAGAATAAGTTCCATTTATCACAACTCTCTGTTCCCTATTCTCCATTCAGTTTTTGATCCAGGTACAAATTGTTGTTTCCTAGACCCAGTTCCCTTATTTTGTGGACCAAACTATTGTGTGGCACTGTATCAAAGGCTTTTGCAAAATCTAAGTAGACCACATCTACTGCACTACCCTGGTCTAAGTTCAAACTAACTTTCTCATAGAAGCTAATTAGGTTAGTTTGGCATGACAGACAAGTAGGTGAGCACAAGTCACCTTGGTTGGTACTAATATTATAAAAGAGCTGCTGTTGGTGGGGAGAGTCTTACCCACTCCCCCAAAATAAGCCAAAAAAGAAAAAGAATACCACAGCGCTAAGCCTGATATATAGGCTAAAAGCTAATAAATTCACCAGTGTTGAAATAAATACAGAGTAGTGGTAAAATCATACCTATCTTTCACAAATCCATGCTGATTCCCATTAATAATCTTATTGCACATCAAGAAAACCTGCATATTATCCCTTCCAGCAGTTTCCCAACTATTGATGTCAGACTTACAGGTCTATAATTACCCGGTTGTGATCTTATTCCCTTTTTAAACAATGGCACTATATCTGCTATACGCCAATCCCTTGGTACACAGCCTGATGAAATTGAGTCTTTGAAAACTAAAAACAACAGTCTAGCAATTTCTAAATGTAGCTCCATTAGAACCCTTGGGTGTCTGCCATCAGGGCCAGGAGCTTTATTTTCTTCAACCATCTTTGGACTTCTTCTTTTGTAAAACAAATATTAAGTAATGGTACAGTTGCATTTTCATTGTTATGTATTATTCCTACCATTTCTTCCTCTCTAGTAAACACTTAAGAAAAGAAAGTGTTTAATACCTCTGCTTTTTCCTTTTCATCATTTATCAATCCACCCATCTCACTTTTTAGGGGTCCTATATTGTCTTTTTTGATCCTTTTGCCATTTATGTACTTAAAAACTTTTTAGGGTCTGTCTTACTTTCTTTTGCAACTTGTTTTTCAGTCTCTATTTTTGCTAATCTGATATCCTTTTTGCATTTCTTATTACATTCCTTATAGATATGGAAGGAGTCCTCAGTTCCTTCACATTTAAACAATTTAAAAGCATGCTTCTTTTTTTTTTATTTCATCCCTAACCTTTTTATTTAGCCACATTGGTTTAGACTTGATTCTTTTATGTTTGTTTTCTATAGGAATGAACTTATGTGTATGTTTCTAACATCATTTTGAAGGCAGCCCACTTTTTTTCTGAATTTTTTTCCTTCCAAAACTGCATCCCAGTCTGTCTTTTATAGACTCCTTTAGCATATTAAAATTAGCCTTTTTAAAATGTAATCCCTTATACTGTTGCTTCTGGAAACTAATCTCAAATGTGATCATCACTGTTTCCTAAGTGTTCCCTTACTTGAATATTTGATATAACCTCTACATTATTTGTTATTACTAGGTCCAATATAGACTGCTTCCTAGTTGGTTCCTCTACTAATTGGGACATGTAATGGTCTTTTAGCATGCTCAGAAACCCGATTCCCCTAACTGTACCACAAGTCTCAGTACTCCAATCAATGTCTGGATAATTAAAATCCCCCATAATTAAAAGTTGACCTATCTGTGCTGCCTTTTTAATTTGCTGTAGAAATTGGGCTTCCTTAAATAAACTAATATTTGGTGGTTTATAGCATATCCCTATCAGTAATTTCTTTGAACTTCCACCGGATATTTCCACCCACAATGCCTCTATATTATCATCAATACCCTCAAAGATAACTTCCTGTATACTTGGTTTTAACATTGCCTTAACATAAAGACATACTCCTCCTCCCCTTGTATTTACCCTATCCCTCCTGAACAGAGTATAGCCCTACAAGTTGACTGTCCAGTCCTGTGTATCATCCCACCATGTCTCAGTAATCCTCCATTTTACCTGACAGGCTTCTTGCATTTGCAAGCATACATTTAAGTCTATTTTCTCTCTTTGTTATTCGTTTTTCCTTTGCTAAGGCTGTTTTTCTTACTGGTTTTAACAAGGGCACCTTCTTAACAGCTGTTCTTCCTCTTCCCGCCTCTCCACCCCCTTGGATCTTATTATATTGACCCTTACTGCACTTGATGTCTATCCCATAAGTATTTTCTTGCCCCTCCCCCAAAAATCTCACTTGTGCCATTTGTAAAATATTCTTGCTCTTTGTTACCGTATTGTAAGTTAGTATTTTGTGTTTTTATTTCTTGAGCTTTTCGCAGATTATTATGGTTTTGTTTCTCTGTTAGATGATTGAAAGTATTTTTTTTCTTGGTATCTATTGTAAATAGCCATGTGCTTATTGTTGAGGCTGTGTAAATGGATTAGGCTCCACTTTCTACTATTTAAAGGGGAGTTTAGTTTAATCTGCTAAAGTCCAAACCTGCTTCCAAAGCCTGATTTCCAAGCATTGTATTTCTAATACCCCTTTCACATCACCAAGTCTGAAAAACCCGGGTCGAATAACCCGGGTTTTTCTGGGAGCAGAAATACCGGGTTTTTAAAAAGAACACCTTTTAAGCACTTAAAAACCCAGGAAATTCCCGGGTCAGAGCCTTTCACATCACCAAAGTAATTTCCCGAATCTGCCCTGTCTACCAACTGTCCATCATTCTTGAAAGAACCTACTATTGGCTGATTCATATGATGTCATTTAAAGGGGACTTTGCAGTTGCACACAATGATGATGTTGTACATGGTGGCCATTTTAACTGCATTATTTCCACAATGGCTAACGATCTAGTTGTTTGTAGTTCTGATACCATGGCTTTGTGGATAATTTTGTTGTTTCAGACAGCAAATGACACTCTTGAACAGTCTGTTAAATTGTGTCAGTTGGTACATGCTGTTATGGTGACAAAGCGTGTGCAATTCATGATGGAGTTGCGGAATACACGGCATCAGTATATGCGACGGAGTAGGGCATACATTAAGGCCACTCAGATGTCTGTTCTCAGGTACACCACCATCAGTAACCGGAGCATGTGGTCCGAAAGCACAATCATGCTGAATCTTTCTGGGAGACAGTGGAAGCCTATGAGGAGGATCAGTGGATTGCGCACTTTCGGATATCTCATGGGACCTTTTAGTATTTGCTTGATCAAATCTCCCCAGTGCTGACCAGAAAGACCACACCATTCCAGATCCCAATTCCACCATGGAAGACGCTAGCCATAGTGTTATGGTGGCATGCAACCCCTGGTGAATATCGCACGATGTCCTGTATGTTCGGTGTTGGGATTTCCACCATCTGCAATCTGGTGTGAGAGGTGACGGAGGCTCTACTACAAGTACTGTATAAACGGTTCATCTCCTTACCTGAAGGACAGCGTCTCGATGACACAGTAGCCGGCTTTCTCAAACGTGGCTTTCCGCAGTGTTTCTCAAACGTGGCTATCCGCAGTGTGCTGGTGCGATAGATGGAACACACATCCCCATCTTGGCCCCTTTTCAAAATGCAGCAGATTACCACAACCGAAAAGGCTGGCATTCTATTGTACTACAGGCTGTTGTGGACCACAACTATTGGTAAGAATGTACACGGGAGTATTGATATGGTAGAAGAGAGGGGGATATGGTTGAAGTGTTATAAGCTGGTACAGGAAGGAGAGGGGGATAAGATATACCCAGGTACAGGAGATAGAGGGGGATATAATTTGCTATGTGCATGTAAATTATGTGTGCTATTACAGAATGCGTCATATTTTCAGCTTCACAGATGTGTTTGTTGGATGGCCTGGACGGTCTCATGATGCCAGAGTGTTGACCAATTCTGACATTTACAACCTGGCCGAGGATGTTCGTGGAGGCTACTTGGGCCTGATCCTGAGCTATGGCCGCCGTCGCTAGTACAGCGGCCGTAACTCTAATGCGCATGCGCCGGGCAGATGTTGCCCGGCGTTACTATGGAAACGCCCGATCTACGATCGGGAGTCCATAGTAGCGGCGTTGGGACGCTGGAGGGGACGTACTCCAGCGTCCCAACGCTCACGTTACTCCAGGAGGGCGGGGGGAGGTAAGTAAATGAGGCTAGGGGGGCGGGCTAGGCGGCCATACGCTCCTGTGTGAGCGTATGGGCCCTTCCTTACGCCGGGCGAAGCTAGGGTAACCTTCACCCGGCGTAAGGAAGGGGCCATACGCCCGCACAGGGGGAGTGCCAGGGGGGAGTCAGCGATGTAACGCTGAGCGTTAGCACGCTCAGCGCTACATCGTTGATCTGGATCAGGCCCCTTGTTCCCCAGAGAGGTAAATGCAATTTTTTGGACATTTTCACATTTTGAACATTTATATGGTAATATATATTTGGCTAAATTTTAATTTTTTATTTCCTATGCAGAAGTCAAAGATGGTCAATGGCGTGGAGGTCCCTGTGCACATCATTGGGGATGCGGCCTACCCGTTGCATCGCTGGCGGATAAAGGGTTACACACAGCATCACCATCTTTCTGTGGAGCAAGTTCGCTTTACCCACACCCTTAGCTCTGCAAGGATGGTTGTTGAGAACGCGTTTGACCGCTTAAAGGGGAGGTGGAGGCGGTTAATGAAGCGCTCGGACATTGACACAGAACTGATGCCGCATGTGGTTGCTGCTTGCTGCATTTTACATAATCTTTGTGAAACACAAAAAGAATGTTTCCTTCCCGAATGGACCTTGCAATTGGAACTATTACAACCTTTTGAAAGTGACACAAGCGAGGGAGATTATAACTCCGCAACCGCGGAGACCATTCGTACCACTATTGCCACAAACCTTTCTAGTTTCTATCAATAAAAATTCAAATTTTGGTCAAACAATCTCTGTTTATTCCTACTGCAATAATGCAGTAACAGTTACATAAGTTTTATTTTTATTTTTTTTCAAAAAGTTCTTTCAAGTCAACTTGTTATATACATGTAACAAATTATATAACCATATATAGCAGCTCTATATACAAAAAATAGTGCAAAACAGCTAACAGTTAACAACAGAAAGAACTTATAATTGTTCGTAGTGAGGAAATTGCTCCTGGTTATATTGCTGTTCATATGGAACAAAAGGTGTATTGTGTTGTTGATATGGGTAGTAAGCATTAGGCGGTTGGGTGGGTTGTTATGTTGCCATATTTGCTTCACGGTTCTCTCTTGTAATATCAGAAATTCTATCAAGGAATCTGTTTAGAAGCTGATTTTCATGGGCAAAGAAGCGTTCCAATCAATCCTCCTTGTGGCGCTGCATGGCCTCGTCCATAGTGTCTAATTTCTCAAACATTGTTGCTGTCATGGCCTTGGCTGCAGTTTCAACTTTGCTCATTCGCTTTCTTTTTTTGGGAACATTGTAAACTGTAAGGGAAACAATTATAAATTAACATTGGTTACTATATTTAACATTAAAACACTGTTTAGTAAGCCATGTGCTTGGGGCCTCATTCCCCTTGCACTTCTTGCAAGCAACAACAATATGATCTTTAATGTGCACTTTAATGTAAATACTATTTCCATGCATGCCAGAAGAAGTACATGGTTCCTCAGGGGTGGCTGAATTCTGCGAGGGGACAGTCACTGACAGTTCATCAGGAGCATCACCTATAACAGCATAACAAACACATCAGTCTTCATGAGCAATTAAAATGCACACATTGACTTCACTGTTGCAGTACTTACTGGGAAGTTGCCCCAACTGTGTGTGTTCAGCCTCTTCCAGCTTGGCAGCTGTTGTCCGATTATCATCTTCGCTAGGCACTGTTTGCAATGCACACACCACACGAGTTGGAAGACCTATACAAGACAAGGAAAAGATATGGAGATTTACAATATGGACACTTGAACTCAGTTTTCATGGGAAGAGCATTGAATACACTTGGCAGTGTACCTTGTCTAAAGACTAAAGAATGGCGCATGTTACAAAAACTATGGACTCTTGAATTCACTTTTCGTGGTAGGGGCAGACAATAACTTTGGATCTGCATGTAACGATGCATCAGCGCTGCTGTCAGTTTCGTTGTCTTCGAACATTAATGGAGAAAAGGTGCGTGGTTCAAGAGTTTGCTGTGCAATTGGCTGTGCATGTCCAGTAAAGGATGAGGACAACGATACAGGGTTGCAACTGGCTGTGCAACCAAAAATACTGTTACACAAGTTGAAAAATCGCCAATGTCCGCGGCCACTTCCACTTTTTCTTCTGCTGTCATTAACTTTTGTAAATTGCTTCTTTAGAGCTTTTAATTTATTTACCACTTGTTGTTGACTTTTGATGATTCCTCTGTCTTCCAGCTTTTTGGCTATATTATGGTAGATGTGCACGTCTTTTACTGTCCCTGAAATTTGTGCCATTATCTCTTCCTCGCCCCTTATATGCAGGAGCTCCTCCACGTCCTCATCTCGCCAGTGCGCCATTTGGAAGCAGTGTTGCCAATAATGAACCCTAAAACAAGCAACCAAGACTTTAAAAGCAAGGCCAAAACAAGGACAATGCAATTCGAAAAATCCTAAACAAAAGCAGATATATATGCTGCTATAATTGCTATTATAATTTTTAATGTTGAACTTTTTTGTATTTTTTTTTTTTGGCGATTTTTGCATGAATGACAACATGCATTTAGTTGATTCTGCACTTGTTTAAATAAAGACTTTGTGTTTTACTCAGCCCCCTGCAGTGTTTACTCTATTTATATGCACTTACCATTGTGGATATACATACACACACACATATATATTATGCAGTATTGGCCTATATAGTTCTATATGGTAACAATGAAAAAGTTTGTTATCACCGTGTCCACGATTGTATCTACTAACACGGTATATATATACAAACAAACAATCGTGATAATAAATTGTCTGCATTGTAACTTTATATAAAAATATCAGCCAATACAGTATAATATATATATATATATATATATATATATATATACACATACATACATATATATATATATATATATATATATACACACATATA
>WWET01007738.1:36332-47063 GCA_011038615.1 Limnodynastes dumerilii | reverse complement strand
TTATTATTCATCTTCAAGGACTACATTTTACATAAGGATGCCCCTTTATAAATCTTTGGTAAGCCCTCACCTAGAATACTGTGTTCAGTTCTGGAGGCCATATCTCCAGAATGATATAAATACATTAGAGAGGCAGTGATCAATCATATAGAAAATATTACGAGGGAGGGAAGTTTTTATATTGTGACAGCAGATGTATCCTCACTATACACGTCTATTAACCATAAAGATGGTATAGAAGGAGTTACTTCCCACATACAAGAAATGGATGTGTTATTGAGAGATTTTATTATAGAGAGTATTGTGTTCATTTTAGAACACAATTACTTCTATTTTAAAGACTCATTTTATCTACAGTTAACTGGGACGGCAATGGGGGCGAAAGTAGCCCCCAGTTACGCAAATTTATTCATGGCTGCCTGGGAGACTAAACACGTATGGGAAGGACATGAATGGCTACCTTTTTTAAAAATGTGGGTACGCTTTATAGATGACGTCCTCTTGATTTGGAAAGGAACCAGAGAAACACTAGAAATGTTTTGTAGCTATCTTAACAACAATGATAAAAATATTAAGCTCACTTTTGAAATCAGTAATACATCAGTAAACTTTTTAGACCTTACTATTTTCGCAGAAGGAAACAGCTTAAAAACAAAAAATGTCATTAAACCTACTGATAGCAATGCATACATACAACAAAATAGTTGCCACCATCCACCATGGCTAAAAAACATACCCAGGAACCAGCTACAAAGAATAAGACGTAACTGTTCTAATGATACAGACTATGACACACAGGGAAAGATCCTGAATAAATTGTTCATAGAAAAAGGATACAGAGAGGAGATTCTAATACAAACAATGGAAGATATTAAAATCATAGATTGAAATGCTCTTTTGAAAAATAAAAATACTACAGAGAAAGATTCCATCAAAAATGAACCGCCTCTAGCCTTTATCACCCAATTCTCTGCCGAACATAAAATCATAGAAAGAATAATTCAAAAGAACTGGAACCTGCTTCTAAAAGACCCAGTTTTGAGGGATTTTATCCCCCCAATTCCTAGGTTCTGTTCACGGAGACGAGGGATTAATCTTTTGGCGGACTCAATGTATGAAAGATTCTTATGATCCGTCAAGACAGTAACAGTGTGTATTGAGCCCTCGAGCCAGTGCCTCCACTCTTCAAATGCCATTTTAATGGCCAAGAGCTCACGGTTCCCAACATCATAATTTCTCTCCGCCTGGGAGAATTGCTTTGAGAAGTAAGCGCATGGGTACCATCTGGAATCCTGAAGGTCCTTTTGCGAGAGCACAGCTCCTGCCCCTACATCAGAGGCGTCCACTTCAATCATAAATGGTAAATCAGGATTGGGATGGCGGAGGATGGGAGCAGTGGTAAATGCTTTTTTTAAAGCTTTGAAGGCTTGGACAGCCTGTCTAGGCCAGTTGGCTGTATCGGCATTCTTTCGGGTGAGGGCAGCAATGGGTGCCATGAGAAGAGAGAAGGCTTGGATAAAACCCCGATAGTAGTTAGAGAAACCCATGAAACGTTGGATGGCTTTGAGGTCAGTCGGTTGCTTCCACTCTAAGATGGCCTTGATCTTGTCCGGATCCATGGCAAACCCACGGGGAGAAATAATGTAACCGAGAAAAGTGACTTCTGAGATTTCAAATTAAAACTTCTCCTGCATAAAGCTAATGTAACCGAGAAAGGTGACTTCTGAGATTTCAAATTCACACTTCTCCAACTTTGCGTAAAGCTTGAATTCACGAAGACGGCTCAACACTTGTCTAACATGGCTACGGTGGACCTCCAGGGAGGGGGAAAAAATCAGGATATCATCCAGGTAGACCACCACAAATTTACCCAGAAATTCACAAAGGATGTCGTTGATAAAGTCTTGGAAAACTGCAGGAGCGTTACACAGACCAAATGGCATCACCAAATATTCGTAGTGGCCGGAATGGGTGTTGAAGGCAGTCTTCCATTCGTCCCCCTCCCTGATGCGGACTAAGTTATATGCTCCCCGAAGATCGATTTTAGTATAGATAACGGCACCTCTGAGTTGATTGAATAAATCATTGATAAGAGGAATCGGATAGGTGTTCTTAATGGTAATGCGATTCAGAGCACGGTAATCAATACAGGGTCTCAGGGTCCCATCTTTCTTGGATACAAAGAAGAATCCGGCACCGACGGGAGATTTGGAGGGCCGAATAAACCCCTTTTTGAGATTTTCCTGAATGTACTCTTCTGTGGCAGTTGACTCCGGTCTGGAAAGAGAGAATAATCTGCCTTTGGGCAATAGGGCCCCCTCAACCAGATCGATAGCACAGTCATATGGTCTGTGTGGAGGTAAAACTTCTGAAGCTCGTTTAGAAAACACATCTGCGAAATCAGTATATTGAGGAGGAAGTTTTTCCAAAGAAACTTGACCCAAACGTACAGGATGGGATATGCAGGTGTCCTTACAAGTCTTGCTCCATTAAAGAATTTCTCCCTGCACCCAGTCGATGCCAGGGTTATGCAGCTGTAACCAGGGATGGCCAAGTACTTACTGAACTGAAGAGTAATCAGAAACTGAATAGTTTCGGAGTGGCAGATACCAACCGCCAATTGGAGAGGAACCGAAATATGATGGATGAGCCCTCCTGCCAAGGGTTGACCATCCAGACTTAGGGCAGAAATTGGAGTGGTAAGTTCTTCCATCTGAATGCCCAAGGAATGGGCAAGATCCACATCCAGGAAATTTCCGGCTGCGCCGCTATCGACAAAAGCGGACAGATGTTTCTCCTGCTTCCCAATGACCAGAAGAACAGGAACCGTTAACAAATTATTCGAGGAAATGAAATGAGTACCCAGTCGAACCGCCTCAGAATTCGACTGGGTTAGGCTTTTCCCGGCAGATTCAGCTTCTTAGGGCAGGAATCAGCCATATGGGCTTTTCCCCCACAATAAAGGCACAGGCCTAGGTTCCGCCGGCGGGCTTTCTCTTCGTTAGGCGCACTTAGTCCCTTAATGTATCAAAAAGTATTTTTTAAGAATTGGCATAATGTTATTATAAGAATTTTTAAGAATTGGTATTATGCTGTTAGAAAACACGGAAATAGAATGAGATTTTAAGGTATATAGGTTGTTAAGCGTGATAGGGTAACGGAGGTTTTCTGATGTCACATCCCCTTTATAAGGAGAGCCCCAGCTAGGTAATCTACACACCTTGATAAAGACATCTTTATGTTGAAACGCGTTGGTGGTTAACAGCAGGTCACGAACCTACCCTCTAAGCATCTGAAGGTTTGAAGCACTGTGCATTTTTTGTATATTTTAATGTAAGGTACCCGGGCCCTGCATTATGTGAATCGGACCAGAGACTGCAGAGGGACATGCATTTGTGAACAGCTAGTGTATTCTTTTAATTTGTTACCATTGCGGTGGTTTTTTTAAGAATAAATAGATTATCCAAAAGCTGGGCATCATCTTCTTGATTTGTCAAAGAAATAATGTAGAAAAAACAGTAAAGAGACAGGACATACCCGATGCGCTGCATTAAAAGACGTCTCTAATGTGAGTGCATTTTTTTTTTTTACGGGTGGCTCAGATTTGAAGAGAGGTATCGCACAATTTGGGTTGTTTCTGTTTATTTTCCCTTGAGATTTGAACGTGAGGATTGGAAGGGAAGAAAGGAGGAGACTGGAGAACCTGGACATAGTCGGGTTGATGTGCTAATAATACAAGACACGTTTACTGTAAGAGCATTACCTTACATTTAAAAATTTCTGAGTTATTACGAACTACACGATTGGTGGTCTTTCTTTGTTTATTTTTCATCCGTTCCACGTGGCATGGAGGTTGTTTGAGGGAGGCGATAACTAAGGACGGCAACCCCTCCCCCTTACCTGATTGACGGATTGCAGGAGAAGGAAGGAGGAGACGGAATCCGACGGCGGAGGGTCCGGAATCACTCTCAACAAAGACACTCAATGAGCAATACGGGCAAGAGAATCTAAATGTGAGTGCAATTTTTCACGTTTATTTATGAAAGGTTGAAACACACTACACTATTGGCCTTTTTCCTCTTTTCATATTTCGTGTTGGAGGATCGGGGAAAAGAAGTTGGAATAGAACACATTGAAAAGTTTATGAAGGAAGGAAAGAGGAGAACAAGTAACTTTTTTGGAAAAAAACTCTCTTTATTTGAACTGGGATATTGTCGGCGCGGGTTTAAAAAGTGACATTTTTGAATCATTTTATTATATTTCATACCTTAGGGTGTTGGCATATAGTGTGGGGAGGTGGTTTTTCCCCTGTCACTTAACTGCTGCAGGCAAAATTAGGGAGCGCCAAGAAGGGGTTTCAACAAGTTTTTAAAAAATATTTGTATGGCTGGTTATAATGTTACGGTAAACTGGAATTACCTGATTCAAGGACCGGAGTGACCGTGAGGTAAGAGTGAAGAGTGAGGATTTCGGCACACTGGAATTACCTGGGTTGAGGTCCAGTGTGGCCGAAGGACAGCAGAGAAACAATAGCGAAGTCGACTTCCAGGGCACGGAGACTTTGCTACCAGGTGGTTTTCACCAGGGCCCCTGAAGGTGGGGATGGAATTGGCTGCGCCCCAGTAACAGGACATGCCCTGTTGAATCAGACTTCCGGAAGAATGAAAGGGAAGCAGTAAACACCTGTAAGAGATAGAGGGAAAGATGGAGCAAGCGGGAAGCAGACCAGCTCGGAAGAGACCGACCTGAAACGGACTACACAGAACACTGAACCTGGCACGGCGGACAAAACGTAAGTCACAGGACTGGACGTGACGTACTAGGGCTTGCATGCGGACACTCATACGGAACGGCCCCCGAAGGGGTGACAAGTACAAACACTCCAGGAAAGGTTAGGTATGTAAGGAAGGTAGGCACAATAAGGAGGGAGAACCCGGGGAAAATAGACAATAGGAAATCAAGGCAAGGACTGAGCAAGGTAAGTGGTCAAACAACGGTCAGATCACTAGGCAAGCACAAGGCAAGGCACTAGGCACACAAGAAATAAAGCAGATCACAGAACTGACTGGCAGAACTATAACCGGCGCCTAGGAAGTGACAGAGTGGGGTTTAAATAAGGGTAGTGGGAGAGTGATTGGTTACTGGGTCAGATTCCCTAGGAGGGAAGGAGGTGCTTCCAAAACTGACAGCCCTGCTGTCCATTGTCATGATACAACGTGGAGCGCGCGCCTGAGAGAGACGCGGTGTCCACGTGAAGCTGGTTGCTATGATGCCGTCGTTAGGGGAGCCGTCGGCCGGGGAAGCAAGCGCTGAATGAGCCAGAGCAGGGAACGAAGGTAAGTAATAAGCTGCCCGTCTGCGCATAGCAGCGGCAGCTGAATGATCCACAGCGGGGACCCACACTGACTCAGCTGGCCGTCTGCACATAGTAGCGGCAGCTGTGACAGCGGGGACCCACGCTGAATCAGCTGGCCGTCTGCTTATAGCACGGCAGCTGTGACAGCGGGGACCCACGCTGAATCATCCGGCCGTCTGCTTATAGCAGCGGCGGCTGTAGCAGATTCATATATACCAGGGCCAACAACTTGGGAAAATCTCTTACCAATAGTGCATACAATATCATATATAACACTACTGGTATTATAAAATCCAAAGGTTTTTATCGTTGTGGCACCTGTAATATATGTGGACATTTTACAAAACAGGAAGCCAAAACAGAGACTTTTAAATCTATGAGTACTGGGCAATCTTTTAAAATTGATAATTTTATTACGTGTAATACCAAAAATGTAGTCTATCTTTTGGAATGCTCATGTGAATTTAGCCGTGTGGTTCAACCAGATCAAAGAATCTTTTATATGCTTTATTTCAAGCTTTTACTTTGTGAGTATAAACTCCACTGTTTACTGAAAACTTGTTACAATAAAATTGTGTTGCACTAGGGCTGTGTGCCTTGTTTGTTTTCCATCCCTCCCACCTGTGTGGAGAGACCACAGGAGCTGTCACTCCAAAGAAGCCGGAAGGAGGACACAGCAACGGATCTGTAGGAGAGAAAACAGCTGTTTGCAGACACTACAGGAGCCGAGCAACACTAAACGAGGGAACACCAGACCGAGCTAAACTCTGTGCTTCCAGCAAAGGACTGCAGGATAAAACAACAAACTGTGAGCCCTCTTTATCTTTTTGCATTCCAGAACTGAGAACTGACCTTCAAACAGTTTGAGACTATGTTGATGTAGCGCTATTTCACGGACTATCATTCCTTGTATATCAGAAACAAAGAATGGCTATGGCAAAAACAATGGGCTGCAAAATACTAAGAATGGCCAGGTGGGCAGTATAAATAATCTGCACTATGTGCAGTCACAAGGAATATCATTTCTTCTCAACAATCCGAGGATTCAAACCTTTGCCATATGCAAAAACTGCTTATAGCGGCAATTACACCCATACACCTTCTCCCTTATGGTTAATCCCACAAGGATAGAAGCACAACCATCGGTGCTACCTGCGCATTGTAACTCCCCGGCGATAAGGTTGATATCTTGGAATGTGGGAGGCTTAAATTCCCCAGTCAAGAGACGCAAAGTAATAGACCACTTAAAAACATTGCAACCTGATATAGTCTTTATACAGGAGACCCACTGGTCTCAGAGTGACAACTCCTTGTGGGGTTCTTGGATTGGGGATTGCATAGTGGCCAATTATGTGACTAAATCCAGGGGGGTAGCAATCCTGTTTCGTAAAAATCTACAATACGAAATACTTAAAACTGTTAAGGATCCACATGGTAGATTTCTCTTGTTGGAGGTGCTCATCGGGTCAGAAAGATTCACTTTTTTAAATGTCTACGCCCCTAACTCACCAACACAAGATTTTTTTTTACCATTTACGCGCTCCTAATGCAGTCTGCCACCACAAATATTATTATAGCGGGAGACTTCAATTCCGTTGACAACCCTGCCATGGACAGATTCCCGTCTGCACCCTCACATACCAACCGCAGTCATAACCATATCCAATACTTGAAAACCACACACCATGTCTCCGATCCGTGGAGAATACACAACCCTACAGACCGTAGTTACACATTTCACTCGGCAGTCCATGGGTCATTCTCACGTCAGGATTATATTTTTATGAGTGATAATTTGTTCCCTAGGCTTATCCTCACTGATATCCACAATATACTCATATCTGACCACGCCCCTGTTTCCCTGGCTTTCATGCCCTATCGGACGCTAGCCCAAGACAGATTCTTGCACTTCCCAGCATATCTATATGCCTCGGATGATTTCAAAAGCTTTCTAAATGACCGCTGGCAAGAATATGAACAAGATAATAATGCGCACAAAGATAACCCAATTTTATTTTGGGAAACCACAAAAGCAGTGCTTAGGGGTCATATTATCTCTTATCAAGATCATAAAAAACGGGCCTTCAAGGTCAAATACGATAAACTATACTCTGAAGTTTCAATGACCTTTGCGAATTACTCTTCTACCCCGAATGAGACCACTCTGAAAATCTATCAATCCTCTCGGCAAATTCTGGAGAGCTTATTGTTATCGCAAGCTCAAACATGCCAGGATTATTCGAAAAGCAAGTTCTTCCGATGGGGCAATAAGTCAGGTAAACTCCTAGCGAACATAGTGAAATCGCACCGTAGGAAACTAGACATCCTTACTATTACAGATCTCAACACTAGGTCATTATACACATCCCTAAAAGATATTCAAAAAGCATTTCACCAATGTTATACAAAATTATATACAGCCACCCCAGATTTAACAGAACTATGAGTTAAATTACTGGATAAGGTTAATTTACCCAAACTTAAAGAGGCACAAAAGGTGATGCTAAATTCCCCAATCACAGAAATTGAAATATCTAAAACTATAACAACTTTAAAGAATAACAAAGTGCCAGGCCCGGACGGCTTTACGGCAGAATTCTTCAAAATTCTCAAACCAACATTACTGCCGACCATGGCAAGTTTATTCAACACAATACGCACCGAATATCCCCCATACCCTTCTTTTAACCAAGCACATACTATATTACTCCTAAAACCTAACAAACCGGCTGATTCTGTTACTTCACCCTATCACCCTCTTAAATCAAGATTTTAAATTGTTAGCCAAGATCATGGCGGACAGGCTACAGTCCATCCTTCCTACCCTTCTGACCCCCCATCAGATGGGATTTGTTCATGGCAGGCACTCCGTCAAAGCGGTGCGAGCTGCGGTGGCTGCCATAATAGCCTCAACCTCCAAGCATATGATTAATGCCCCCACGATTCTTCTCAGCTTAGATGCTGAGAAAGCATTTGATCAGGTGTCATGGCCCCATTTGCAGGCTATCTTTGCTTACAGAAACTTTGGTACAGGATTCGCTGATTTCATTGAATACATATACTCATCTCCCAGCATCAATTTAATTGTAAATGGGTGCAAAGGGGAACCGATGATAATGACTAGGGGTACAAGGCAGGGGTGCCCCCTCTCCCCCTTACTATTCAATCTCGCTCTTGATCCATTGTTGAGACTTTTGCAAGACTCCCCAAAATTTAAAGGTATCACTATAGGCCGTAAAATTGTCAAAATAACCGCCTTTGCGGATGATTTACTGCTTTATCTCTCTGACCCGATGGGCTCTCTTGAGGAAATATTCCAGATTATCCAGGAATTTGGGGTGGTTTCTGGTTTCACCATTAACCAGACCAAGTCTACTGCTCTGTGGTTGGGAACGGAGGAACGTCCGATTTGGCATGGCCGATACCAGATTTGTTGGGCTAGACAATCGTTAACTTATCTGGGGTTGTCCCTTCCAAAAAATCATCACACTATGTACGAAAATTATATGCGAAGGCTAATTATAGAAGCTAGTGCATCCATGTCTAAGTGGCACAACCTCCCACTCTCCTATTCGGGCCACGCAAATTTAATAAAGATGATTATATTTCCCAAATTACTTTACCCCTTGCAAATGTTGCCTATACTTCTAAGCCCAGCAGATGAGCGATGACTTAATAAAATTTTTCGAAAATTCATATGGCAGGGCAAGCGATCCAGGATCGCACTAATTAAGTTGCAACAACATCCCACAAATGGGGGAATCAACTTCCCCAACCTAAAACTATATAGCTACGCTAGCAATGTTAGATACATTAGAGACTGGATACATGCTGGGGAACGATATGCCAACACAACGCTAGAACAGTCATTTCTTACTGATATATCCCTCACTTCATTTCTCTACAGTCCGCGATCTGACATGTTGCAGGATACAGACAAAAACTGAGAACAATGTTTTCAAAATGGTCCTCTTATTACGCACTCTGGGTCTCCCAAAATAATCATTATAAGGAGTAAAGTAATAGAAACATTAAAATATATAAATCTTTATTAGAAAAATAGTAAAAGAGTATATAGATACGAAGGCGAAATAACTAAAACCTAAATACAACTAACAGTGGCATAGCCACCGATGAAACGGTTAAAACCACTAAAGAGCCACAGTAAACTCTGCCATATGAAATGGAATTATTCCCCTATCTATAAGCACTGTCTAATTCCAATAATTAATGGAGTAGTGAGGACCAAGTACCCCTATCAATTTAGGTAACAGGAGACATATGTATAAATAAGTATATAGATATTGCCGCTGAGGCTAATTATCAATATAACTGGTGATTTCACCGTCAGTACCTCTAGAATGTTATAGAAAAAATGTTTTGGTTGTTAATGGTCCTGGTTACAGCTACAAAATCTGTCCTATGTATAAGTAAATGGCATCCCACACTGTGGCAAACAGTATATACCAAAAGTAGTTATATGAATCCTCTATGTTGTGGACTAATATAATATAGGCTGTTAACTACCCCTATCTCAGTACTTAATAAAGTGCTCAATATTAGCTTTATTGATAACTATATAATTAGCAACTGTGTTGCCCAAATTATCTAGGCACAATAGCCCTTTGAGTCCTTTAATATAAATGTAACTATATTGCCAAAAAAGTTATATAGGCATAATAGCCCATTAAGTCCTTAAATATAAACTGCCAGGCATATATCTCAGTCACAGGTAAGTATCTCAAAGCTGGTTGGAACTCTATTAGTTAAATTAGGGTATATATATTTTGCAACACTGTTGCTAGATTCATTCACACAGGTGGTAGATTAAGGCTGTATTCTGCCACATTGACACATTAGCACGTGTCTTGCAAGTTCAAGGCAGATATGCTGCCATATATCGATGCGGGTAGCCACTACTAAGGAACAGTGTGCTTACGGGGATCTATTAAATAATTATTGGTAAGGCAGGTCTGTAGGCGCTAAAGAAGGAGAGAGAGCTCGTGCACAGCCTTCCTCCCGTCCCGATGCGCGTTTCGCCGGATGCTTAATCATGGGACATATTTAAGGACTTAATGGGCTATTATGCCTATATAAATTTTTTGGCAATATAGTTACATTTATATTAAAGGACTCAAAGGGCTATTGTGCCTAGATAATTTGGGCAACACAGTTGCTAATTATATAGTTATCAATAAAGCTAATATTGAGCACTTTATTAAGTACTGAGATAGGGGTAGTTACATAGTTACATAGTTGATGAGGTTGAAAAAAGACAACAGTCCATCAAGTTCAACCTATTTTGGATCTCCTGCGATCCCTATCTTTATATTTGAAGTTAATCCATATAAAGCAACCTCAAAACTGTTGCAATC
>WWET01007737.1:27958-40321 GCA_011038615.1 Limnodynastes dumerilii | reverse complement strand
TGAAATACGTGAAGTAGGCGGGGGGTGGTATTTAAAGTGTACAGTATGGGCGTGCTTAGCTGCGTAAATTCGTTCAGCCCATACGTACGTGTGCGTATGACAGCGGTTACGTGTGAAAAAGTTAAGGTAGGGTTTGGAAAGCGTATCTTGACAAAATACATCCGTGCAAGGGGTGCGCCGAGGGGAGTGTAGCGAACTTACGTGCACGAAAATACGCTCCGCGAATAAACGTACGGCACACGTAGTTCTGGATCTACCCCATTCTCTTTATTTCTATGTTTATTCTAGACAGCAACACCTGCCATAAATGTCCGGAGGAAGAGTGGCCGGACGAGACGAACGTCAGATGTCTTCCTAAATCCTACGACTTTCTGTCATATGAAAAGGACGCCGTTGTGCTGATTTCCTCAGTGACGGCTTTATCTTTCTCTGTCATCACATTATTTATATTAGGAGTCTTTATTTATTACTGGGACACTCCAATAGTGAAAGCCAATAACCGGACTGTGAGCTTCATGCTCCTGATCTCCATCTTGCTGAGCTTCCTCTGCGTGTTCTTGTTCCTCGGCCGACCGGTGGATGTAACCTGTATACTGAGACAAACTGCATTTGGGATCTTCTTCTCCATGGCGGTCTCCTCTGTACTGGCCAAGGCCATCACCGTCTGCATTGCTTTCAAAGCCACCAAGCCTGGCAGTTCCTGGAGGAAGTGGATGACTCTCAGAGTGTCTAATTATGTGGTCATTGTGTGCTCCTCTGTCCAAGTTCTCATCTGTGTTCTTTGGTTGTCTGTTTCACCTCCCTATCAGGAGTATGACCTTCACTCCGACCAGGGAAAGATCATCATTCAGTGTAATGAAGGCTCAGTGATTGGATTCTACTCTGTGTTGGGTTACATGGGGATTCTGGCCACTGTGAGTTTTGTTCTGGCCTTCATGGTGAGGACATTGCCGGACAGCTTCAATGAGGCAAAGTTCATCACCTTTAGCATGTTGGTCTTCTGCAGTGTCTGGGTTGCTATGATCCCAGCTTACCTGAGTACTAAAGGGAAAAACATGGTGGCTGTGGAGATATTTGCCATATTGTCCTCCTGTGCGGGAATTCTCGGCTGCATATTCTTCCCAAAACTCTATATTCTGCTTCTAAAACCTGAACTGAACTCAAGAAAAATCATATTAGTGAGGAATGAGTTGTAAAAGAAACCATTCTATGTCTTACCTTAAATTTATACATCTAGAGCTTCCCAGACACATCTCACACCCTCAACCGTGGAAATAAAAGGGAAATGTAACAATTGCCCTCAGTAATATATCCAGCAGAGTTATGGAACAAACCCCATATCTGTAAATTATTTTCCTATGATAGAGATAGAGAGAAAGAAACATAATATAAATATAGAACAGTGGAAAACATTTATCACAAATATAGATCTACAGTATGATTAATTTGTATTCCCCATCATCCTACCCTACACAGGTACATAAACAGAAAAAAAATCCTTGCTGTGGTGCTTAGAACGCTAATTATTAATAAATACAAATATATGAATAAAAAAACACCAATTTGGACTGCAGCAGGGGAAAAGGGACCAGCAATTAAGCCCCTAACAAAACAAAAAAAACTAACCATCAATTATTTCTCCTGCTCTGTGAAATTAATTATGCATCAAACTTATTATTATACATTTAAATCAATTTATAAGAATATAGAAACAATAAAGCATTTTGTATTCACCGGCCAGCGTAATATTATGTAATATAGACTACACAACTCAGAAAATCAGCATCAATCATTAAGAAGTATAAATGTGCTTGAGGTGATCACTGGTTATATTAGAACCACTATGGATCCAATGTCCACTGTATATCCACCATTATATTCAAATATGGATATTAGTATAAAATCATGTCTGCATTAATGCTCCATAGTGAGATATTGCACTAATGTCCAGTAAGCCACTGTTTGCTTAAACACAAGAGAAAGGGAATTAATAAATATGTTCGACCGGTCTCACAGACGTTGAATTCTCCAGCCTGTGGGTCTTGGTCTCTTTCGTGCCGTATCAGTAGCAATTGATTGTGTCAAGCTTATGGGCTTTAACCAGAATTCATTCAGTTCAAGCCTCACATCCCTCCACTCCTTGAGAACCGAAGGCTCAATGGCTTGTATTTGCAGATATATGTTGCTCAAAACAGAGCAAATGTTCTTTAGTAGACCGAGAATTTGGAGTTCGTGGATTATGACTGTACAAAATAGTTTTATAATCAGATGTCAGCACTGACTCATTTCATTGTACGATGATGATTACATTGGAGGAAATGTGTAACAGGTGTCCAACTGTGATCAAGTAGGAGAGTTCAGGTCACATCCTCATGGTTCTCAACCAATCCTCTCTCATTGGCACACCTGTGCACTAAAGGCATAAAATAAATAATGCCAGAGGAGGGTAAGGTACGCACCTATATTAGAAAATGTAAGTTTAATAAATGGAGTATTAACACTGACGGAACCTGGAATCAATTTAAGGGTGATCAAGGGAAATGAGAAGATCCCGAGAGAAAATAAAAGAAACAATAAAAAGCAGTTGCAAAAGAAAAGTAAAACAAAAAAAAAAAGATGATTTCAGTTCAGATAATTCCCTTATATCTAATCAGGAGAAAAAGAAATTACAGAAAAAAATGAATGTTATTGATGCCCAACAATTTGGGTTCACAACAAACTACATCCAGTTTTCAGAATTTAGGAGCTAGATCTAAAAAAGACATCCAAAAGGATTTAGGAATCTAGATGTGAAGGAGTCCCCAGTCGTTTTTTTAGATCCCCATCAGGATCAATTCTGACAGTGGAAGGATCCTAATTGGTTTAAACTATTGACTCCAGATACCCCAGTAAAGAGAAGAAGGTCAAGCTCATGGGAGAAAGGGGAGGCAAAAAGAGGGAGGAGAAAATAGCCCCTCTCCTTATAGGGAGAGGTATTTTCAACTTGTCATAAAAACCTCTGAGCCAGGATATAATTCTCATTTAATGAAAGGTCTTCGCCTTGTCCCCAAGGTGAACCACAATCTTTTGGAGCTCTTTGTTGACCTCAATAGACTGTAAATTGTAAGAGACCTCTGTAGGAAAAAAAAATATTTGTTTTAATAAAGAGCTTAAAAAGAAAAAGTGGATGGAATGTGTTTCCCATCTAGGATGAGGATGACATTGTCCATTCTGGAGGAGCTGAGTTCTACAACAGAGGGTTCCTCAACTCCTGTTCCAGTCTTTGAAAATGTTATTAAAGGTCCACAAGTGAAGATATAAATAAATGTAGGATATGGTTATAATTTGAACAATGTGCCCTAAAAGATCTTATGGAAGATCCCTCAATAGTTGTTAGAGCAGCAAATAACGGAGGTTGGAGGGTACTCCAAGACAGAGTTCATTATATGAAAGAGGCTATGGGCGAACTTTCTAATACTATATTTTTTAAAAAGCTTAAAGGAGACCCCACCTCTCCTTACCTGAAAGACACACGCTGCAGGCTACTGTGACCGATTAAAGCAATAATGAAGTACCAGATAAGCAAAGAGCACAACTGCACAACAGAATAGAGTCATATACCCAACTAGGAGGAGAAAGTCAGTATAACTTCAACGTTAGAGAGCCAGAACTGCACAATACCCTGCATGACATGATAAACACAAAGGTTACAAAGGAAAAAAGAGAAGGGACAAATAGTCAGAAAAGCACATAGGATATGCGCCGCTTTTCTTATATATCTTATTTTTGCTTGGTTGTTTATACTTTTGGTTTCTCTATGCCAAGGCACGTCGCACGTTGGGTGACATCAAGTTCGACGCGTATGCTTGGTGCGTCACTGACAGCCGTCCTTGCCGGCTTCCACATGGCACGTGGGGAGGTTCTGGTGATCGGGTAAGGTATTTATTTGTATCACTTTCTTTTCACTTGTAATGATTGTTCCCTAAGGAAAGGATAATAAATCCTGAAACGTTGGAACTACTTGTCTTATTATCGGAGTGCCGGTCCTGTTTGTAACTATATGTGGATCTTCTTTATTGGACTTTCTACTGACAGGGCATCTGAGCAAGCTGTTGCTTTCTACAAATTTCCTTCTGGAGTGTCCACTTTTTGGAATATATATATATATTTAGGTTGCATTCTCCAGCCAGAAAGTCTGATTAGTGCTGAACTTCCCACCATGCGAACCTTTGCTGCTCGTTGCCAAGGAGACAGCCGAGCTCTGATGGGTTCCCTGGATGCAGAGGCTCTGGCGGCGTTTAGTTACCTTAGTAACCACTTCAGCGGTCCTCTGCCGGAAGGAGGCATGTCCGGACTGCGGTTGCGGGTGAGTGGGGAAGCGGGCCAGCAGTCCCCTCACTGACTTCACGTGGTGGTAAGTTCAGCACTAATTATGTTTGTTATTTAGTTGGTATGGCTGAGTAAGTGGTTGTTACATGTCCCCGATGAAAGTGACAACATCACTGAAATGTCGCAAATAATAAACTGCATTTAAACTTTACAAGTCTGGCAACGCTGCATCTTCTCTTGGATTTCTAGTATTTTCTGCTGGCAATGCTGCATCTTGTTTTGAAAGACTGAGTGCCATTCTTCTGATATATATATATACAGGGCCGGCCCGAGCCAATCCACAGGGGGGTGCAGTGCATCCAGGCGCCATGCTATATAGGCGCTCATCCCCCCGCTCCCTGCAAGATGGACCTCACTGTAATGCAATGTAAGGTGCTCTCATCACTCTGATAAGAGCGCTTTACAGAGCTTAACAGCGGCGTCTATGCACCTCTGCTCTGCCTCTGTGACAGTTGCAGAAGCACCTTGAGAAAGAGTATACAGAATATTTGAAACGCATTGGTGGATATAGGGTGAGACGCCGACACAGGTGCACTTGAATTGTACCCTCTCTTCCCCATTCCCGACATTTATGTTTTTGGGCCCATTACTTTTTTCCATCAATAATTTTTATTCATTTTTCCAGAAAAAATTATTAATCAAGGGATACAGAAAAAAGAGAAAGGAAGGGGGTACAATGCACAATATCACTGCTTACATTACACATTTTATTTTGGAGTAGACATATATATATATAAAAAAGAACAGAAACAAGACTAATAAAGAAATAAAGAGAAAAGAAGGGGGAGGGAGGAGGAGGGGAGGGTCCATTAATAGACGCTCAATATAGGTCTCGCTAAGTATCTCTGTTCTGTGTGATGGGGACACGGTCGTCATAATGGTAAAGCGGAAGTGTGGGTTCGAGGCAGAGGCCGCATATTGGACACCGGCTGTTTCCATAATGCAGTTATGTTGAATTTTATCCCGAATTTTAGTTATGCTCGGTGGGCAAGGGTCCCGCCAATGTTGACCTATAGCAGCCCTAGTAGCTATCAAAATCTGCCCAAACAGATATTTGTTCTCACTTGGGAAGGTAGGAGGGAACAAATGTAAAAGAGCTATAGCTGGGTCGGGAAGAATAGAGAGTT
This sequence comes from Limnodynastes dumerilii, assembly GCA_011038615.1. Classification (NCBI taxonomy): domain Eukaryota; kingdom Metazoa; phylum Chordata; class Amphibia; order Anura; family Limnodynastidae; genus Limnodynastes; species Limnodynastes dumerilii. Next base: position 34,826 of record WWET01007737.1, on the reverse strand, counting down.
TAATAACCTTAGAGGCTAGAGCAAATACCTCCACCCAAAGAGGCTTAATTTTGGGGCACGTCCAGAAGATATGCATAATGTCTGCCACAGACCCACACTCGCGCCAGCATAGATTGGACACAGAAGGCCACATTCTATGCAATTTAACGGGGTGAGGTACAGCCAGTGATACAATTTAAAAAACATCTCTATATGATTAGTACATCTGGAGCTTTTATGTAAGGGCTCAGCTAGTTTAAGCCACTGCTGAAGAGGTAGAGAAACCCCCAAGTCGAGCTCCCACTGGACCTGCGCGCGTGATTTTTAACTAAATTGGTCGGAGTGGTTATAGCCACGTACCAGAAAGACATAGCCCCTTTGCTCCCCTCCTCAGTGAGTCTAGCAAGTATCGAGGGAGGAGGAGGACCCAGGGTTCCCGGGACCCCCCTCACCCCAAGGATCCAGTGCCATATCTGGAGGTACTGGAATGTGAAGCTCGGTGGAAGGTGAAATCGGTGCGCTAGCACATCAAACGAACAAATAACGCCCGACGTGACAAGCTCTGAGAGAGTCGATATTCCCCTTGATACCAAGCCAGCAACCGATAAGGTAGGCATAAGACATGACACCGTTGCAAGTGAGATATTATTAGTAGGCAAGGTGAAACCTAGGTGTACAGCAACTACTCTGTCCCAAACTAGGAGTGCATCGGTAATAGATCGTAGCTCAATCGACAGCGTCCTCCGACTATCCCTAGAGAGCCAGACCAGCTCCGCCAGAGGGAAGTTACCCAGAACACTTCTTTCCATGTCTACCCAAGGCTTTTGACCAGGTGGGAGGGACCAGTCTCTGAACTGTGCAATAATGGATGCTGCATGGTACGCTTCGAGATCCGGTAAGCCCAAGCCCCCCTGATGTTTAGCCATATTTAGGGGTCATACGGTGGTACGCAAGTCTTGGAGCCTTCTGCTTCCACACATAAGACAGCATCAGTCTCTTAAATTTAAGTAGTTCCTGGTTGGGAAAGATGAATGGAATACAGCGAAATAAATAGAGAAGCTTAGGGAGCAGTGACATCTTGAAGGCAGCCACCCTACCCAACCATGAGACCTCAAAATTAACCCAGGAGCTAACTAATATACTCAACTGAGCATACATCGGTGCCAAGTTAACCTCAAAAACCGTACCCAGGGAGTGCGGAATGGATATACCCAGATATGATAGTGCTGTCGTCTTCCAGGAGTATGAAAATCTTGCTTTTAACGCCTCCAATCCTCAGGGGGATACATTACAGGGAAGTGCCTCAGTTTTAGTGATATTGAGTTTGTAATAAGACACCTCACCATAAGTGTATAATATCTTGTGAAGAGCCTCCAGGGAGGACTTTGGGTTAGTCGCGAACACCAGAACATCGTCCGCGAACAGACACAACTTATGGGTGGTGTCGTGCACGCGGACTCCTGGAAAGCCAGGGGACAGCCGGATTCTATGAGCAAGGGGTTCAACGGCCAATGCAAATATCAACGGCGAGAGGGGACACCCCTGACGAGTGCCATTGGTGATATTAAAAGCCGTGGAGAGAAACCCATTGCTAAAGACCCGCGCGGAGGGCTCCCCATATAATGCCAGTATAGAACACAGTATCTCTCCTGCAAAGCCAAATTTCTCCAGTACTTGTTCCACATATTTCCAGTGAAGCCTGTCAAAGGCCTTTTCGGCATCAAGGGAGAGGAGTACCAACTCCTCCCCCGACCTTTCTACCCAGTCGATTATAATCAGGACCCGCCTGGTATTGTCAGGTCCCTGTCTTCCCAATACAAACCCCACCTGGTCTGGATTAATCAAAGCTGGAAGTAAAGGGTTCAGACGATTTGCTAACAATTTAGCGAAAATTTTTAGGTCAGTGTTCAGTAATGCTATAGGCCTATAATTCCTGCAATCCGATGTGTCCTTTCCAGGTTTGGGGATTGTTATCATTTGCGCTTCTAACATCTCTTTAGGGAAGGCACCCTGGGCCGAGACCTGGTTATATAGATTAGACAGGAGTAGCGCTAATTGCGAAGAGAACTGGATGTAAAAATTGTTAATATACCCATCTGGGCCAGGAGCTTTGTGTTTAGGGAGGGACTTAATAACTTGCTCCACCTCTGTGGTAGACCAAGGGGAATTCAGAACCAGCAGGTCCTCCTGAGACACTGAGGGGAGGGGGAGGTCACTTAGGAAACTAGCAATGCCTTCATGGGTAGGTTGCACTGTAGCTGGGTCATCTTTAAGATTATATAAGCGAGAGTAATAGTCCGCAAGGGTATTAGCAATGGTGGAAGGGTTAAGTACTTTACGACCGTTTCTGTCCTTCAAACATCTTATACGGTTGCTAGCCTGTTTGCCGCGCAACTTACGCGCCAATAGCCGGCTCGCCTTATTCCCTGCAACATAAAATCTTTGATTAAGTTTGGCTAGGGCCGCCTGGGTTCGTTGGGGTAGGTGGGATTGCAGCTGTGCCCGAAGGTCCTTCAGTTTCTGTTTGTTAGGGGCAGAGGGGTGGAGCTGATTATCTCTCTCTACCACCAAAATCTCAGTTTCAAGGTCCAGTAGGGTTTTCAGATACCTTTTTTTAAGCCTAGCGCCTACTTGGATAGCAGAGCCTCGAACCACTGCCTTTAGGGCACACCAGTGGGTGGACAGGGATGTCTCTCCCGGGGCATTGGTTTGAAGGTATGAGTGAAGGGAGTCTTCCAGCACCTTAAGCGGTCCTGGGGAAGTTAATAGGTAGCTCTGCAATCTCGGGGGAGTTTTAACTATATGGAGATCCCACGTCCACACCACCGGAGCGTGGTCAGACCATGTAATGGGGAGGATTTCAACAGATGTAGAGTGTTGGAGAGTCCACTTATCCACCATGACCAGGTCAATATGGGAGTAACTGTTATGTACGGGGGAATAGAAAGTGTAATCCCAAGTTTAGTTTCTAGGTGTTCCATGAGAGTTCATGTCAGAGAAATCTCGACGAATTTCGCCTATTGAAGACTTTAAATCTGCAAAGAAGTCTTGACGCCGGTTAGCAAAGAGTTGATGAATTGTGCGGATAGTCACAGGCGCATCGAGATCCAACTCTTGGTCTTGAGGTATGGGAGGTGTAGGTGAAGTAGACGTAGAAGGTGGAGAATGCTGGGGAGTACCTGCTGTCGATTTATTTTCTTTACTTTTAGTAGCGCTTTCCATCTGTCTTGGACGAAATGTTAAAGGGGGAGCTACAGTTGGCATTTTGGGTTTTTTGGGCGGCATGGCTAGATATTCCTCAAGTAAGTATACCGCTCTAGCTGATGACTTTTGGAGTATGAAAGACAAGGCTAAACAGGTAGAAGTGGCCAACACACAAGATCAGGGCCTGAATTCACAGGCTTAGTTAAGATACATATTTACATTCCAGGGGAGCTCTTACATGGTGTGTTCATAACAGGTAGCTGGAACAGGCACGCCTGGGCAGGCGAGAGGTAAGCTTTTACATGAAGACACTACAGGTCAAGTGGATCTCACAGGAAACCGGCTCCACACTGTACACAATTAACTGAGGGTAGTATGGGTACAGGAGGACATACAGTCTATAGGTTGAAATGTTTAGTACCTGGCAGACTATAAAATTTTCCACCATCTGCACCCACAGGCTAGGAGAAGATGTAATGGGTGCCTGTCCACAGGCCATATTATGCTTCCGGCCTATCTGTGGAACACTTTCCCCTCTCACTGATGGACCTGGGGTGGGGAGCAACTGAGAGCCCAGGAGTCTGGACCCAAAATCTCAAGATGGCGGCGGCCGCGTGGTGCGTGGGCTTGCAGGACCAGGCGTAGATGAGCTGTTGTGCACCGCAGCCTCGGGCAGAACTATTCACGTCGTCAGCGGTAAGAATCGGTGCCGTATGCGCAGTGATGAAGTCCCCCGTCGTCCTTTACAGGGAGCGGAAAATCCCCTCCGACGCGATCAGCTGGTCACCGCTGGTCCGGGTCCCGCCGTGCAGCGGAGAGGTATGTTGGAAAGGGGAGCCTCAGGTCCCGAGTAGTCTCAGGTCTGGGACACGTAAGGGCCAGTGCGTCTCTATTCCCGGAGGTAGCAGGGCTCAATCCAGGAATCAATCAGTCGCACGGGCAAGGCCGCAGGCAGCACCCAACCCTCAGCAGAGGTCCCGGTCCGCCGAAAGTCCCCCAAGTTTTAGATAAGGCACCGGAGCACCTTCAGGCGTTGTAGTGGGGTTCACAAATGACGCTGGCACCGGAATAAAATGGCTGCTTCCCGGTGAAAAGACGGAGCCGAGGTGAGACACGTCTTCCCGCTCCAAGGCACAGGCCACGCCCCCCTTTGGGCCCATTATTAACTAGTAGCCGGTGTAATGTTAAACAACTAGAAGGATAGGTGAGGTTTGTTTGCACTTCTTCCCTGACCTGGAAGAATCATTGAGGCCCCTTGAGGTCTTAAGGAAGGAAAAAGACACAAGCTTGGTATTGTAAAGTTTTTCATCTGTATTTTATATTGGAGAAGTTTTTATTGGAATAAACAGTTGAAGGGAGGACTCTGTGGTGGTTGATTGGTACAGTGTGTATCTAGGAAGACTTGAGAACCAATAACTACAAGGAGGAGATCGAGAGGAAAAGGATGGATTTATTCAAAAGTGAACAAGAAATAATAAATGTGAGTAGATACAGAGTGTACTAAGAGAAGAACACGACTAGGTGGCGGCATTACACAATTTTTTTTGTGTATCTGTCTCACTCTATGGGGTATATTTACAAAAGTCGCTTTTGGGTGGCGATTATGAATTGCCAGCCATTGCCGCGATTTTCCCGCAATTATTTTTCAAAAATCGCGGTAATCACTAAGGGGCACTTTTCTTAGATGATTTTTAATCACCGGTGAGAAGCATCGCTTTAGCAAGGGGTAAATCGCTGTGCTTTTCTATAGAAAAGCAGAGCAATTTGCCCTTTAAGAAATCGCTGTCGCTGTATTTTTTTTCCATGTACCACATACAGCACAGCATGGTTAAAAAAGGCTTACCCATGCTGCGCTGATAGAACTAGAAGGCTCAGCATTGCTTAGCCTTGTAGTAATATCAGCGTCAGCATGGTAAGACTTCTAACCATGCTGCGCTGTGTGTGGTGTATGAAAAAAAAATATAGTGTACACAAAACATACATTACACTAAACGGTGAGTGTGAAAATGTTTTATTTCATTTCTACAACACACACTACATTAATACACATATATTATAACACACACTACATTAATACACATATATTATAATACACACTACATTAATACACATATATTATAACACATGGTGGCCACTGGAGGTACGTTCACACATTAGGGGGCATTATTAGGCAGTGTAAATGTTTATTTTACATACATACGTATATTAATGTCTTACTGTATGTTTTGTGCACACTGTTTTTTTTTTTACACCACACACAGTGCAGCATTGTTAGAAGTCTTACCATGCTGACGCTGATATTACTACAAGGCTAAGCAATGCTGAGCCTTGTAGTTCTATCAGCGTAGCATGGCTAAGCCTTTCAAGCATGCTGCGCTCGGCTTTTGCACACAGAAAAATACATGTCAAATAGATTCATTGAAAGCGCCCCACACAACAGGCAAATTTATTTTCTGTGATTTGCCGTTGCACTAAAGGCGATTTAGACAAATCGCCTTTAGTGAATACGACGATTTGTATATGTTATATGGCAAACATCTGGACGATTTTTGTCCAGCAATTTTTGCCTTAACGATTTGGACAAAGCCTCAAGACCCGGGACTTTGCCTTTAGTGAATACGGGGAGTCCTCCCGGGAGTTTGGGCGATTTGGACCAAAACGACTTTTGTAAATATACCTCTATGTGCTGGATATTTGGAGGTCTGGTAAAGAAAAGAAAGAAAATCCTCTTAAAAGTTTGGAAAAACATCAGAAGGGCATCAGAAAAACATCTTAAGGTATTATTTGAATAAAAGCCGGCCTTGTTATAATAAGGAAAAGGAAATATTTACCGAACAAAAGGAAAAACTGAATATTTGTATAGGAGATTGAATTACTCTTTGAACGCTTTTTTTTTTTTTAGAGACTGTGGCCCGTATTCAGAGTACCGGACGTATAACATATACGTCCGGTGTTTAATGACTTTTATTACTGTGCATGCGTAGTAATTTTTTTATGTAATCTACGTATCTTTTTCTTACGTAGATTGCATAAATGCGGTCTGAAAGGGCCTGTGTGTGGGTCATGCGCCCAGTGTTTGTGCCCTGATTGTAAAGTATCTGATGCAGAGTGCAGCAGCGCCTCCCCCTCACTGAATGACGCTGGAGTCACCTGAGGTCACATCAGCATCATTCACAGCAGAGCCGCCATAGAGGAGAGGCAGCGCCAGAAAAAAAGGAGACTTCACAGGTAAGTAATGTTATAGGGCTTAAAATGAGGTGCTAGAGAGATGATTGGGATACTGGGTGCTAGATACACATGATGGGGATACTGGGTGCTGGATACACATGATGGGGATATTGGGAGCTGGATACACATGATGGGGGATACTGGGTGCTAGATACACATGATGGGGGATACTGGGTTCTGGATACACATGATGGGGGATAATTGGTGCTGGAAACACATGATGGGGATACTGGGTGCTAGATACACATGATGGGGATAATAGTTGCTGGATACACATGATGGGGGATACTGGGTGCTGGATACACATGATGGGGGATAACAGGTGCTAGATACACATGATGGGGATACTGGGTGCTAGATACACATGATGAGGATACTGTGTGCTGGACAGACATGATGGGGATACTGGGTGCTGGATACACATGATGGGGATACTGGGTGCTAGATACACATGATG
>WWET01007737.1:0-25100 GCA_011038615.1 Limnodynastes dumerilii | reverse complement strand
GATACCCTTATATTTATCCCAAGCATGTTTAAATTGTTCTACTGTATTGGCCTCCACCACCTCAGATGGGAGAATATTCCATTTATCTATCACCCTTTCAGTGAAGTCATTTTTCCGCACATTTCCTTTGAATCTACCACCCTCCAGTTTGTATCCATGCCCTCGTGTTCTATTACACCTTTTCTTTTGAAAAATGGTACCCTCCTCTAGCTGGTCACAACTCTTGATGTATTTGAAAGCTGCTATCATGTCCCCCCTCTCTCTTCTCTGCTCCAAGCTATACATGTTTAGTTCCTCTTGCCTTTCTTGGTATGATTTGTTACAAAGGCCATGTACCATTTTAGTTGCTCTTCTTTGCACGGTCTCTAATGTATTTATGTCTTTCTGGAGATATGGCCTCCAGAACTGAACACAGTATTCTAGGTGAGGGCGTACCAATGATTTATAAAGGGGCATCACTACTTCTCTCTTTCTGCTACTAATTCCTCTCCCTATGCAACCACGCATCTGACTTGCCTTTTTCATTGCTTTGTTACATTGATTGGCTACCTTCAAGTTACTGGAAATAATGACTCCTAGATCCCTTTCCTCCTCGGTAGATTCTAATGTAATGCCATTAAGGAAATATTGAGCCTTTGGGTTTTTATGTCCTAAGTGCATGATTTTGCACGTAAGTTCACCCGGAAAGTTACAAGTGGTCTAGGCACTCGGAAGAGGCCGTCAGAACATCTGGGAAAGGGGAAAGTCATGGGTCTGAGGGGGATTGGCCTGCGCCGACAAGTCATATATTTGCGCACTTTAAAAAATCACATCTCTGAATCTGGTCCCCAATTACTGGAATTTATCTTGACTAAAAATTACTTCAGTACGTGCGTTTCTAACTAACCGCACCCTCAAATGGTCATTAAAATGCCTTCCCCCACTCACTTTCACGTAACTTTGACCGCATTGATTTGAGCCACGCTCCTCTGCACGTTTATGTCCCAAGCGTGATTCACAAGTCCGTGTCTAGTGGACTCACATGCGTAAGTACCACATTAATTGCGTAAATAAAGTAACTATGCAAGCGCAGTTTCTCCAATCCTAAAAATACGCACATTACTCCACGCAAAAAACGTAAATGTGAATCCGGCCCAATATCTCCCTAAAAAAATCAACAAACAAAGTTATGACAGGATCCACGGATCCCACTGCTGCCGGCAGAAATGTGACAGGACACATGGATCCCTCTGTGGTCAGTCTGTAACAGACTACCGCCCGTTGACCTGCTACGTTAGTACAGGATGCGACTTTACCCGATATGGCTCCTATACCTGGAGTATAGGGGTTCCTTCTTTCAGCCAGTAACCGACTGTCACTGGCTCCTCCCACTGCACTGTGGGAGGGGTCTTGATGCCACCACCAGGCTCCTATTGCCGGCACCTAGAACCGCTTCCTTACGGGTATCCACTGATATGACTGTTGCACGCCCCTGGTCTGGATGTTGCCCCCCTGAACCACTTGCTTTGGGTTAGAGCTGCTGGGTAGCTTGGCAGAGTAAACAGGATGCTGGGCTCTCTTCAGGTCAGCAGAGAAATGGATTAGAGATCAGTTAATCTGTAGATCACAGGAATACAGCCGATCAGTGCTTGAAGCCAATAGATGGTTTATTAGCTCTTCCGTGGGTCCTGATAAGGAGCTCTGAACTAGTGGTGTTATGTACCAATGATATGTCCAGACTTCAGATGGAACACCTCTCAATACAGACACAGCCCAGTTTTTATACAGGTTTTGGCATACATGCTGGGAAGGGGGAACACCCACTCCCAGCTCCAACCGGTCCCGCCACGTCCCAAATATAACATTCCATATTTACATTCAGGAAAAAGATCCTACAGACAGGACTTTAACACAATTCAAACATAACACAATTAACATATTACACAATTTGCAAATAACACAATTCACACAATTGTTTGACTCCACCAGGGTATATAAGAAGATCCAACAAGATCCCTCCCCCACTGCTTGAGAAAGTCGCTATTCCAGCGACGAAACGCGTCGCATTGACCCTGCCTCCACTCGCTATATTTATTTTACACGTGGCTATTCAACCAGCTGGACTTGCCGACCTTCGTTTTCTCCCCTCAACCCAAACCATCTGCACAGCTGACAAGAGTGTGCACGCGGCGGGGACGCCCGCCGGCAGGCTCCACTCCTATCCATCTGCTAATACTGCACAGCGATACCTTGAAGTCATTCAGAGTAGCAAGTATAACTTTCTCTCAATTTTTTGGCATTTATTTCATGCATGTATGATATACGTTTGGCCATCTCTGCTGGTATCATTTATTGGGTCTACATACTCATGAGGACAGTTACGTAGGAGTCAACCTTTTTTTTATCATTGGAGGCATTGCTGGTTTTTATTCATTTGCATATACTTTGTCCACCATTGAGGCACAATTATTGGTGGACATATTTATTGAAGCAATTAGAAGAACTCCTGCCAATTTTTTTTGCCATTGCTGTTTCTCCCAGAGCATGAAATCTACTTATGATTACCAGCTGGTTCTTTTACAGATTTTTTTTTTTTTTTTTCACTGTTGCAATAACGGACATCTATTGAATTATAGCTCAAGACAAGCTACATTGTATCATTGTATTCATTCCACGGTTTCCAACTACAAGTTTACAATATCTATATCTATTCATTCTCATGTTCTGCATATCAGCTGAATAGCTACCTAGTTCATCATGGAATTCTAACCACGTTATCATCAATATCCACCCCCAAGTGCTATATTTATATCGTTTGGACATTTATTATTTTTTACTTATTATTATTTTTATTGTGTGTATTATCAGAACAGCCTATATTCCTAGTAACATCTGATGTAATCTTTATGCTCAATGAACCCATAATTTCTATTTTCCTCCTTTCTTGCATTGATTCTCTTAGCGAGTGGTTGTTTTAATGAATTTTTATCATTAATACATTTTTCTTATTCCCATCCTTTTTTGTTATGTATTATATGTATCATATGCTTGCACTTATCCAGCTAGTCTGAGTGATTAGTGATTTAAGCGCAGACTATTGTTTGTTTACCTCTCAATACAGACACAGCCCAGTTTTTATACAGGTTTTGGCACTCATGCTGGGAAGGGGGAACACCCACTCCCAGCTCCAACCGGTGCCGCCACGTCCCAAATATAACATTCCATATTTACATTCAGGAAAAAGATCCTACAGACAGGACTTTAACACAATTCACACATAACACAATTAACATATTACACAATTTACACATAACACAATTCACAAATACAATTTACACATAACACAATTCACTGTGTGTATCTCTCCACTCAGTCACAGTGTGTCTCTCTTCTCTCGGTCACTGTGTGTCTCTCTCCTTTCACTCACTGTGTGTCTCCCTCCTCTCGGTCACTGTGTGTCTTTCCTCTTGGTCATTGTGTGTCTCTCCTTTTCGGTCACTGTGTGTCTCTCCTCTTGATCACTGTGTGTCTCTCCTCTCGATCACTGTGTGTCCTCTCAGAAACCGCGTGTTTCCTCTCGGTCACTGTGTGTCTTTGTCCTCTCTGTCACTGTCTCTCTCCTCTCAGTCACTGTCTCTCTCATGTCTCTCCCTCAGCCTCTGCCTTTCCGCTCTTTTTACAGTCTCTCGAACTCTGACCTCAGTTTCTCCCCAGTCTCCATACAACCTGCTGCCAGACCTGCATAGGAAGAGACAATTAAAGATGAGAATGAATGAACATTTAATGAATATAAAGAAAGGAGAACACGAGCGCTCAGTCTCCATGCTCATAATGCTCCCTTCATGGATAGTAAGATTGCTGATATATAAAAGATTTTCCCGTTTTGGAGGGAAAGGTTTGGAGACCCGTCTTGCTCAATGTCAGATGCTTTGGATTCACCAGTTACGGTCAAGAAGTCCACACAGACTTGGCTTTGAGTTGAAGTAGTTCTAGCCCTAATTCCAGTAAAATCACAGCCATATCATCCCAATATAGCCATACCATCTCGATACAGCCATACCATCCCAAAACAGCCATACCATCCCGTTACAGCCGTATCATCACGATAAAAACATACCATCTCGATAACACCTTTCCATCCCAATACAGCCATACCATCTCGATACAGCCATACCATCTCGATACAGCCATGCCATCCCGATACAGCGATGCCATCTCGATAACGCCACATGTCACGACCCTGACCTCACCTGAGGCTTTCGTGACTTATCTGGGGCTCAAGGGGTTAATCACAACAGCCACCTGGTCTGTTCTCCAATGACTAATGCCCCTTCTCCCACCCCACATATGACTTATTACCAATGAACTGCCACCACCAAGGATAATCACAGGAGACCTTTGACGGTCTCCTTTACCCAAATCAAACAGTTACGCTTGAGCTGGTCTGACACGTGAATCCGTAAGAACACACAGACATGAACTTATTGATTAATATTTAATATGATAATAATCACAATGCTTAGTTACAGAGAATAACAAAATAGACATACAATATGCAGAACAGTTTCTTATAAAATAAACAGGTGAAAACACAGAAAGACTTACACATGACCGTCTTGGCCAGACATCAGGGTCACCTCTTCCATTTGGAAGTCCCATGAAGTGAGCCAAAGTTATGAATCTATGTAACCTTTTTAAAGAAAAAACCTGCTCCTCTCCAGCCCCCACCTTTGTGACACATGACAGTTTGGGGTCTGGAAAAGATCATCAGAAATCTAGCTTTTATGACCCCCCTAATAAACTGATCCATTTGCTACAGGGCCCTAACCTGACCACCTTGTTCTGCCCCACTACATTCAAGTTATTTCCCTGAATCACCAGACCCTGGCCAAACAGAGGTCATGCTATATACAGATATTTAATTTGTACACATACTATTTGATTATATCCTGACACCATACCATCCCGACACAACCATACCATCCCGATACAGCCATACCTTCCTGATAAATCCCGATAATGCCATACCATCCCGATACAGCCATACCATCCAGATACATTTATATCATCCTGGTACAGCCATATCATCCCGATACAGCCAAGTCATCCTGATACAACCATACCATCCCTTCATTGCCATACTATCCAGATAATGCCATACCATCCCGATACGCCCATACTATCCCGATACAGCCATTCCATGACGATATTTCTATACCATCCCGATATAGTCATACCATCATGATACAGAAATCCTGATACAGCCATACCATCCCGATACAGCCACACCATCCTGATAACACCATACCATTCCGATACAGCCATAAAATCCCGATACAGCCATACCATCCCGATGCAGCCATAACAACCCGATAACGTCATACCATCCCGATATAGCCATACCGTCCCTATACAACCATTCATTCCCGATACAGCCATACTATCCAGATCCATCTCTACCATCCCAGTACAGCCATACCATCTGGATACTGCCATACCATCCCTATAATAATGTACCGTTCCAATACAGCCATACCATCCAGGTACATCCATACCATCCCGATACAGTCAAATCATCCCTATACAGTCAAATCATCCCGATACAGCCTGATAATGCCATACCATCCCGATACAGCCATACCATCCAGATACATCTATATTATCCTGGTACAGAAATACCATCCTGATAATGCTATACCATCCCGATACAGCCATACCATCCAGATACATCTATATTATCCTGGTACAGAAATACCATCCTGATAATGCCATTGTTACAGTCAGCCAGGAGGATTCTCACCGGGGCACGGAGTCTGCACCAGCACCAGGTCTTCGCTAGAGGCTCTGATGGCGAGAATAGTCTGGGCTGCTGGTCTTGTAGGTCGCGGCACCCGGCGATAGCCCTCAAGGGGTACTGCAGCGAAGGTACCTGCACTGGAACCGACTCGTAACCAGGAACCCAGACACAATAATTACTCTGCCGGAACCCTTACACAACAAGAAAACAGTAGGCATACAAGATGTGAAGCAGGAACCCAGGCATACAGGATACTGCTGGAACCCACGGACCAGATACAGAACTGAGCAGGGTAAGTATGCAGGGAAACAGCAGGAGGTGGCTACAATGTTGTAAACAGCGCACCACAGACAGAGTCCGATGGACTGACTCACGCTGATACAGCCATACCATCCTGATACAGCCATACCTTCCAGATACAGTCATGCCATTCTGATACAGCCATAATTACACGATATCATTATACCATCCCGATAACGCCATACCATCCTGATACAGCCATACCATCCAGATATTTAAATATTATCCCGATACAGCCATACCATCCATATACAGTCATACTATTCTGATACAGTCATACCATCCAGATATATCCATACCATCCTAATACAGCCATCCCATCCCAATACATGCATACCATCCCGATATAGCCATCCCATTCTGATACAGCCATCCAATCCTGATACCGCCATACCGTCCCGATTTAGCCATACCGTCCCGATACAGCCTAACATCACAATACAGGCTAATATCACGATACAGCCGTACCATCCCGGTAATGCCATTCCATCCCGATAGAGCCATACCATCCAGATATATCCAATCCATCCCGATACAGCCATACCATCACGATATATGCATATATATATATATATCCATATAATCCCGATACAGTTATATCATCCCGAAAAAGCCATACTATCCCGATATAGCCATACCACACCGATACAGCCTAACATCACAATACAGCCATACCATCCCGATACGGCTATATCATCCCAATTCACCCATACCACCCCGATACAGTTATATCATCCCGAAAAAGCCATACTATCCCGATACAGCAATACCATCCCGATACAGCCATACCATCCCGATACATACATACCATCCTGATACAGCCATATTATCATTTTGAAACAGCCATACCATCATGATACAGCCATACCAATCCGATTATGCCATACCATTCTGATACTGTTATACCATTCCCATATAGACATACCATCCCGAATCCAGCCATACTATCCCAATACAGACATTCCATCCCTATACAGACACACCATTCCGATACAGCCATACCATCCCGATACAGCCATATTATCCCTATATAGCCATACCATTCTGATACAGCTATACCATCCTGATAATGCCAAACCATTTCGAAACAGCCATACCATCATGATACAGCCATACCAATCCGATTATGCCATACCATTCTTATACTGTTATACCATTCCCATATAGACATACCATCCCGAATCCAGCCATACTATCCCAATACAGACATTCCATCCCTATACAGACACACCATTCCGATACAGCCATACCATCCCGATACAGCCATACCATCCCAATACAGCTTAACATCATGATACAGCCTAACATCATGATACAGCCATACTATCCCGATACACGCATATAATTTCCGATACAGCCATGCCATTCCGATACTGCCGTCCCATCCCAATACAGCCATACCCTCCCAATACAGCCATAAAATCCCGATACAGCCATACCATCCCCGATATATCCAAACCTTCCCGATACACCAATACCATCCTGATACAGCCAAACCATCATGATACAGCCATACCATCCTGATACAGCCATACCATCCGATAATGCCATACCATCCCGATACAGTCATACCATCCCGATACAGACTAACATTACGATACAGCCATACCATCCTGACACAGCCACACTATCCTGATACACCCATACCATTCCGATACAGCCATACCATCCCGATACAGCCATACCATCCTGATACAGCAATACCATCCCAATACATCCATACTTTCCTTAGACAGCCATATCATCCCAATACAGCCATACCATCCTGATACAGCCATACCATCCCCATACAGCCATACCATTACGATACAGCAAACCATCCCCATACAGCCATACCATCCCTATACAGCCATAACTTCCCAATATAGCCATTCCATCCCAATACAGCCATACCATCCCTACACAGTCATAACCGGGGACTGCATACCGTCATAACATCCCAATACAGCCATACAATGCCGATACAACCATACCATCCCAAAACAGCCATTCCATCCCGATACAGTTAAATAATCCCTACACAGCCAATCCATTCCGATACAGCCATACCATCCTGATACAGCGATACCATCCCAATACATCCATATTATACTTAGACAGCCATAACATCCCAATACAGCCATACCATCCTGATTCAGCCATACCATCCCCATACAGTCATACCATTACGATACAGCAAACCATCCCGAAACAGCCATTCCATCCTGATACAGCCAAACCATTCCGATACAGCCATATTATCCCTATATAGCCATACCATTCCGATACAGCTATATCATCCTGATAATGCCATACCATCATGATACAGCCATACCATTCCGATAATGCCATACCATTCTGATACTGTTATACCATCCCCATATAGACATTCCATCCCAATACAGCCATATCATGCCGATACAACCATGCCATCCCGAAACAGCCATCCCATCCCGATACAGACACACCATTCCGATACAGCCATACCATCTCAAAACAGCCATAACATATCGATACAACTTAACATCACGATACAGCCTAACATCATGATACAGCCTAACATTACGATACAGCCGTACCATCCCGGTAACGCCATAACATCCCGGTAACGCCATACCATCCCGATACAGGCATATAATCCAAATATATCCATTCCATCCTGATAGAGCCATACCACCCCAATACACGCATATCATCTTGATACAGCCATACCATCCCGATACAGCCATACCATCTTGATACAGCCATATCATCCCGATATAGCCAAACCATCCTGATGCAGCCTAACATCACTATACAGTCTAACATCACAATACAGTCATACCATCCCGATACAACCATATAATTCTGATACAGTCATACCATTCCAATAAAGCCATACTATCATAATACAGTCATAACATCCCGAAACAGCCATACCATCCTGATAAAGCCATATCATCCCAATACAGCCATACCTTCCTGATAATGCCATATCATTCTGATATAGCCATACCATCCCGATTACACAATACCATCCTGATACAACCATACCATCCCGATACAGCTTAACATCATGAAACAGCCATATTATCCCGATACAGCCATATTATCCCGATACACACATACCATTTCCAATACATCCATACCATCCTGATACAGCCATACCATCCTGATACAGCTATACCATTCTGATAATGCTATATCATTCCGAAACAGCCAAACAATCCCGATACAGCCATACTATCCCGATACAGCCATATTATCCCTATATAGCCATACCATTCCGATACAGCTATACCATCCTGATAATGCCATACCATCCCGATACAGCCATACTATCCCGATACAGCTTAACATCATGATACAGCCTAACATCATGATACAGCCATATCATCCCGATACACCCATACTATCCCGATACACACATATAATTTCCGATACACCCATACCATTCCGATACTACCATACCATCCTGATACAGCCATACCATCCCAATACAGACATACCATCCCGATACAGCCATACCATCCCGATACATCCATACCATCCTGATACAGCCATACCATCCCGATACAGCCAAACCATCATGATACAGCCATAGCATCCCGATACAGCCATAGCATCCCGATACAGCCATACCATCCTGATACCACCATACCATCCAATAATCTCATACCATCCCGATACAGCCATACCATCCCGATACAGACTAACATTACGATACAACCATACCATACCGATAGAGCCATATTATCCCTATATAGCCATACCATTCCGATACAGCTATACCATCCTGATAATGCCATACCATCATGATACAGCCATACCATCATGATACAGCCATACCATTCCGATAATGCCATACCATTCTGATACTGTTATTCCATATAGACATTCCATCCCAATACAGCCATATCATGCCGATACAACCATACCATCCCGAAACAGCCATCCCAATAAAGACACACCATTCCAATACAGCCATACCATCCCGATACAGCCATACCATCCTGATACAGCCATACCATTCCGATGCAACTTAACATCACGATACAGCCTAACATCATGATACAGCCTAACATTACAATACAGCCGTACCATCCCGGTAACGCCATACCATCCCGATACAGGCATATAATCCCAATATATCCATTCCATCCTGATAGAGCCATACCACCCCGATACACGCATATCATCCTGATACAGCCATACCATCCCGATACAGCCATACAATCTGATAATGCTATACCATCCCAATATAACCATACCATCCTGATACAGCCATACCATCCCGATACTGCCATATCATCCCGATACAGCCATACCATCCCGATACAGACTAACATTACGATACAGCCATACCATCCTGATACAGCCACACTATCCTGACACACCCATACCATCCGATAATGCCATTCCATTCCGATACAGCCATACCATCCCGATACAGCCATACCATCATGATACAGCCATACCATCCTAATACATCCATATTATCCTTAGACAGCCATTCAATCCCAATACATTCATACCATCCTGATACAGTCACACTAACCTGATACACCCATACCATACCGATACAGCCATACAATTCCGATACAGCCATACCATCCCGATACAGCAAAATAATCCCTATACAGCCATACCATCCAGATACAGCCATACCATCCAGATACAGCCATACCATCCTGATACATCAATACCATCTCAATACATCCATATTATCCTTAGACAGCCATACCATCCCCATACAGCCATACCATTACGATACAGACAATCCTTCCCGATACAGCCATACCATCACTAAACAGCCATACCATCCCGATACAGCCATTCCATCCCGATACAGCCATACAAACCCTACACAGCCATACCATTCCGATACAGCCATTCCATCCCGATACAGCCATTCCATCCCGATACAACCATTCCATCCCGATACAGCCATATAAGCCCTACACAGCCATACCATCCCGATACAACCATACTATCCCAATACAGCCATTCCATCCCGATACAGCCATACAAGCCCTACACAGCCTTACCATCCCGATACAACTGTACTATCCCGATACAGCCATACCATTCTAATACAGCCATACCATCCCGATACAGTCATACCATCCCGATACAGCCATACCATCCCGATAACACCATACCATCCCGATAACACCATGCCATCACGATACAGCCATACCATTCCAATACACCCATACCATCCTGATACAGCCATACATCCCCATACAGCCATACCGTCCTGATACAGCCATACCATCCCTATACAGCCATAGCATCCCGATACAGCCATACCATCCCGATACAGCCATACCATTCCGATACAGCCATACCATCCCGATACAGCCATATCATCCCGATGCAGCCATACCATCCTGATACAGCCATACCATTTCTATACAGCCATACCATTCCGATACATCCATACCATCCCGATACAGCCATATAATTCCAATACAGCCATACCATCCCGATACATCCATACCATCACAATACAGCCATACCATCACAATATCGCCCAGTGTCGGAAGCGATACAGAATTGCTCTGGGCCAGTACTTGGGTGGTGGAACCCCAAGGAATAACAGGTGCTGTAAGATATATTCCTATTTACCCTATGGAGGGAACCATCTGGTCATTGTAAACCTGTTGACCCAGATCTTTATAAGTTGACCCGCTGATTACCTGAACTTCTTATTATTTATTTTATAAAACCAATAAAAATAATAATAAATAATAATAATAATAAAATATTTTCCTGCCTCTTACTCTTTTATTGATGATGTTTTATTGAAACATTAGTGGTTTTAAAATACAATAAGAATTTCTTTGTTAATGAAACATCTGTAGATTTAAAATTGAATAAGATTGTTTTGTTTCTGATAAACTGAAGTGACACAAGGGAATATACCGGTGTTATATATTTATTTTCCATAAAATATCAAATATTTTTTGTAAGGATCTAGTGAAAATAGATTCTCCCTAATGTGAGTAAATATGAAACTACTAAGATTTGGACTTCAGGCCCCCGGGGCTCCTCTGGTTTTAAAGGCTTTTATAATAAGCTTCCCTTGTTTAAAGAAGAAGCATTTTATATATTAATATATTTTAGTTTGTTTAATTGCTACATAGATAAATGGGTATCTCCCTTTTTTTAAATAGTGGTTTTAAATAGGTGCCTGGACCACTGTATTAATGAACGTATTAAGAACGATGAACCTAAGGACTTCAGAACCAGAAACCCTTATATACAATTGATTTAGTTTTTTTTAAATGGAGTTATAAAGTTTTAGAAATATCTAAAGGAAACACATATTAAAGGAAGAGTGGATTGTATTCACAGATATATAACGTTTGCCTGAGCTGGCGTTAGTGTAAAAGTGTAAAACTCGGCTCCGGCATTTTATAAATATCCTCCGCCTCATTTTAATGCGATAGTGCCAGTTTTCGCTTCAAAACTGGCAGTATCGCATTAAAAGTATCTTTATAAATAGACCCCTATATGATTTCTAAAGTGAAGGGAAATAATAATATGGATAAATATAAAGGAGGGCTCTGGGCACACAACCCCAATGTCTTGAGAAAGAACAATCAGTTTGAAATGAGTCGGAGCACAGGGCAGAGCACATCACAGGCAGGACAGACCTACAACTGCTATAACTAGCAGTGAATGATGTCACTGCCCGGATTATAAAGGGGCCGCTGGCCAGAGATTGGCCAGCAGATCCCTTCCAATGACTCTGATTGACTGAATTACCTGTCAGCAGCCAGAAGGTCATAAAAGGCAGAGGGAGGAAGGACACACCCACTATGGACCTGATTCACACATTAGAATTCTTCTGATTTTAGGTGCGTATATTTAAGAATGGATGCACTGCACATGCGTAGTGACTTTTATACGCTAATTGCGTTGGACTTAAGTTCGCAAATTCCGTGCTTATACACTATGAACACTATGAACATACACAGAATTGGGCGTTCCATGAATAAGTAACTCGGCAGATCCGAAGATTTGGGTGGAGAGAGGCATTTAAATTACCAAATGAAGGTGCGGTTATGCAGTTCCTAAGTAGACACCCTATGCAATCCAATGCAAACCTACAGTTAAGGGTGCCCTATGGCAGAGCTCCTCAACCTTTTCTCACCCTTGGCACACCTAAGCCCTTCCCAGAATTCCACGGCACACCTAAGCCGCCTTCCCAGAATTCCGCGGCACACCTAAGGCCTTCCCAGAATTCCGCGGCACACCCTAGCCCTTCCCAGATTTCCTCTGCACACCTAAGCCCTTCCCAGAATTCCGCGGCACACCAAAAGCAAAATACACAAAAAAGCTGGAATAACAAAGTGCATACACAGATATTACATTTAATTGTTATTTTTTATTTGATAAAATTTTAAATTGCAGCTAATAACTTTTTTTTTCTTATAACTAATTTAACTATGTTAGCCCCCATCATGCGTCTGCAGCCTCCCCAATATCCCCCATCATGTGTCTGCAGCCTCTCCAGTAGCCCCCATCATGTGTCTCCAGCCTCCCCAGTAGTTCCCATTCATGTGTCTGCAGACTCCCCAATAGCCCCCATCATGCGTCTGCAGCCTCCCCAATAGCCCCCATCATGCATCTGCAGTCTCCCCAGTAGTTCCCATTCATGTGTCTCCAGCCTCCCCAGTAGCCCCCATCATGTGTCTCCAGCCTCCCCAGTAGCCCCCATCATGTGTCTCCAGCCTCCCCAGTATCTCCTTATTTCCTTAAGGCAAGGTCTTTCAGTGCTTTTTCGCCTGTTGAAGGCATTGTACCGCGGCACACTTGGCAACATCCCGTGGCACACTGGTTGAGTAGCACTGCGCTATGGCACTCGTAAGTCACATAAGAATCTGAAAACCGGGGACGTGCCGAGCGAGTTTCATTGCTATTAGTTGCATATATTTAGGAACCTATCGCATTCTTAAGTGTGAAGCAGGTCCTATAACAGCAGCTGCTAGTAACAGACGTGCAGGCCATGCAAGGTGCATTGCTCTGCAGGGAGTGATTCACACACTGAACATGGGACAATGCAGCAAGGGCCAATCACAGAGAAGGTAAGAATTGACATGCTGCCAGGATTAACATGAGATAACAGAGGAGGCTGAACACATCTATGCATGAATGGAGAGGGAGAGAACCGACAGGGGTGACCACGAGGGAGAGCAGGGAGATACACTGGACTTGGGCATGGATAATAAATGGATAGGGCACTCAGTATTAAAGAATGACACAAGGCCCAATATAAGTACAGAGCATATCACAGGCTGGAGAACCAGACTCTATAACCGGCAGTGTTATACTGACACTGCCAGTTCTAATATAGGATTTGCTGTCCCCTGATTGGACAACAGAATCCAGACCCTCACATCTGATTGGCTGTCTTCTGCTATGAGGACACCAATCAGATAGAGTAAACAAGATTCTCTGAGCGCGTGCCCGGGAGCTTGCGGCGGCCCAGGAGTCAGGAGACACCGCAGGGAGACACAAGGAAGAAGGTACAATAAGATGGTTACATGCTGGACCGCAAGGCGCGGCAGCATGTTACAATAGCGTCCTACTTTCCGGCCCTTGTCTCTCTACTACGTATTCTGATCCAGCTACTGATTGCTGAGTGCTCTTATCTCCTTGCTTAACCCATCGTGCTCATGTGTCTCCCTTCCTCAGCCCATCCAGTGTCTGTGAGGGTCACCTTAGCTTACCCTCTGTTCTGCACATACTTGCCTGTTACCCTGCCGCAGGCCTGCTCCTTGAGTCTGCAGTGTGCTCCGGTGAGTGACAGCTCTCATTTATCTCGCTGTCTCTTTTGGTGTAGTCTTGTCTACTGTCACTGGGTCTCTTGCTGTGTGTCTGTCTCTGCTCACTCCGATGTGGAAGTCACTCTCCACCAGCAGTGAGGCCCACTTACCATGTACATGAGATATGCATGATGGGTGTGATATGGTGAGATATATGAGAGGGGAGAATTCTGAATTTTGATCTGTCTACCTCTGACCTTGAACTTGACTTGTTACCTAGATCCCTGTCTTTGTCTGTTTACCTGGATTCCTCTTAGACTTCCTCCAACCCTGACCTTGTTTGTTTACCTGGATTTCTCTGACATCCTCCAGACCTTTCCTTGCCTGCTGGCCTGGAACCAACTTTGACTCTGGATTATTTTATGACTCTGTCAAACCCTGATCTTAACTTGTTATCTTGAACCCAATATGATCCTCAAACCCTGACCTTGGCTTTTTACCTGGACTCCAATCTAATTCCCTCCAACCCTGACATCAACTTGTTACCTGGACTTCTATATAACTCTCTCCATGCCTGACCTCGACTCACCTTGACCCCAATCTGACTCATTCAAAACCAGGACCTTGGCTGGTAACATGGACCTCAATCTAACTAACATTAACCTTACCCTTAACTTATGACCTGGACAACCATCAGACTACCTCCTGACCTGACTTTGGCATTTTGACTACAGTTATCTGACATTCTTTCTGGCTTTCTAGATATTATTGTAGCTTCTTACCTGGACTCCAATCTGACTCAAACCTCTTATTGTTACCTCTATCATTCGCTCTCCAACCCTGACATTGGTTGTTACTTGGATTACAATTTGTCTGTCTCTAGCCTTGATCCTGACTTGTTACCTGTACCCCTCACATTGTCTGTATAACTGGACCCAATTTTGACTACATCCATCCCTGTCCTCAACCTTGTCAACAATTTGACTTCTTCCAACGAGCTGGCTGCCTGAACCTCAATCTGACCCTTCAACACCGACCTCAACTTGGTCCCCAATCTGACTCATTGCATCCCTCACCTTGCCATGTTACCTGGGCCCCAGTCTGAATGTCTCTAATCCTGACCTTGGCATGTTACCTGGGCCCCAGTCTGACTGTCTTTAATCCTGACCGTGACAAGTTACCTGGGCCCCAGTCTGACTGTCTCCAACCCTGACCTTGGCATGTTACCTGGGCCCCATCTGACTGTCTCCAACCCTGACCTTGACATGTTACCTTGGCCCCAGTCTGACTCTCTCCAACCCCGACCTTGGCATGTTACCTGGGCCCCAGTCTGACTGCCTCCAACCCTCACCTTGCCATATTACCTGGGCCCCAGTCTGACTCTCTCCAACCCTGACTGTGGCATGTTACCTGGGCCCCAGTCTGATTGTCTCACACCCTGACCTTGGCATGTTACCTGGGCCCCAGTCTGATTGTCTCACACCCTGACCTTGGCTTGCTACCTAAACTTTTATCTGACTCTCCTCAACGATGGACTAGACCTGTTAACTGGACTCCTATCGATGATTCTAAGAGTTACATTATATTCCCATTATATTATATTACATTATATATCATTATATTATTTTATTTATATCATGGTTGCCGACTTTCCCGGAATGTCCGGGAGAGTGCCCCTTTCTCCAGGAGACTATACAATGTCCGGGAATAGTACTATTTCTAGAAATTTAATTTAATGTAACTATAGAAATAGAATTATTCCTAGACACTGTATTGTCACATACACAGTGCCCGGATGTGTTGCTATGGCAACACAGAGCCGTTATTAGCGTGATTCTGACGTAGTCACGTCAGCGTCATTCAGAAGAAGCGGCGTCGCAGAGGACGAAGGGTGAGCAAGAAGAGCGGAGAAGACAAAACAGGTAAAAGACTTCTTCTAGTATGCGAGGAGGGGTAATGTGTAATTATAGTATGTGAGGGAGGGGTAATGTAAGGTTATAGCATGCGAGGTGGGTGTAATGTGTAATTATAGTATGCAGAGGGGGGCAATGTGTAATTATAGAATGCAAGGGGGGTAATATGTAATAATAGTATGTGATTGTGGGTTTTATGTAATTATAGTATGCGTGGGGGGATAATGTGTAGTTATAGTATGCAATGGGGGGAGGGGCGTAATGTGTAGTTATAGTATGTGAGGGGGGTAATGTGTAGTTATAATATTTGAGGGGGGTTATAGTATATGAGGTGGGGTAATGTGAGGTTATAGCATGCGAGGTGGGTGTAATGTGTAATTATAGTGGACCGGATCCAGATTTAATATCGTCAGGTGATTTACGCACGCAAGGTGCGTAAATCACCTGACTGAACTGGAGGGAGCATGCGCCCTCCAGATGTTACGCTAGGATTACTATAGTAATCCTAGCGTTTAAAGAATCGGACGGAACTTTGTAGATTGCGTAAATCTGCCATAAAGCTCGCACGACAGAGGGGAGTGACAGGGGGTGTGCACTCCCCTCTGTCTCGCGTACTTTCAGACCCCCGCGTGCATGGAAAGCACGCTGGGGTCTGGATCCGGTCCCCAATTTTTATTGGAACCAGGATAACTTGCAGACCAATTGCCAGCAATTTGACCAAACTCTCCACTCACAACCACCTCTATTATCTCTGGCGTTTTTCTCCAGTGATTCTGCATCTCACACCATAGTAAATCTAAGATATGTATGTTCACAATGTATAAAATCGCCAGAGAGAGTTAATCTCTCGATTTTAAAAACCCTCCATCTCTGGTGATTTGATGATCGAGTTGACAATAGTAAATGGGAGATTTCAAAATCGACTGTAAAAACCAAGCAAACACCATTGATTTCAACAAAATTGACTTTAGTAAATTTAGTCCAAGGAGTAACTAATGACAATTCTAAATAAACCAATAACAATGACAAATATAGTTTATTTCTATCCCTGCACTGACCAATGGCAACATCACTTCTGCTGTCTTTTTTCAGCACAGGATAGGTCTTGTAAGAGAAGAGTGACAGAAATGTTCCTAAATCTATCCTAGAGACGATAGATTTTGGGAACCGTTGTTGGAGCAAAGTACATAATGGGGTTTTTGGAGGAAGACCGACTGCACCCTCCGGATGTTACACACAATTTGTATGTACTATTGTATGGAACTAGGAGATCTGTCTGATGAGGAGAGATTTATATTATATAGTAAGGGCAGGGTTTAATACATATGATGATACTTTTAGGTATGTAAGACATTAATTACAGACTTTTAAAACTGAACTTTTATAACTATAAACCAATATTGTATAGCTCTTGGAAAAGAACTTAGAGTCCATTGTTTCAACTATTTGACTAATAATGATGATGATGATGATGACTGAAACGTTAATAATGATAACAGTGAGGGTTACTGCTGTGATGTTATTGATTTCTATTTCTATTACATGTGAGTGTAGCTTGTGAGCAGGTGAGGAAAGTGATAGGCAACAAGTTGGTAAGATTTAATTTTCTAAATTGAAAATCCTTAATATTTAAACTATTTAAAATCAATGGGCCTGATCCAGACCTATGGTGGCTGGCGTTAAAATGCCAGCCAGCAGCGTAAGATCGGCTTAAAAGCCAATCTGCGCATGTGCCGGGTAGATGTTGCCCAGCGTTACTACGGAAATGCCCGATCTTAGGGCGTCCGTAGCTTCAGCATAGTAACGCTGGAGGGGGCGTCCCCCAGCGTTACTACGTGGAGGTTAGTGCAGGGAGGTGGGGGGAGGGACGGTAATGAGGCTGGGAGGGCGATGTTATCATACTAACGCCGCCGTCCCACCGTATTTACACTCCCTTACGCAGGCTGAAGTTAGGGTAGCCTTCAGCCGGCATAAGTGATTGTAAATACGATAGGGCAAGGGGAGTGTCAGGGGGAGTCCCACGATGTAACGCTGAGCGTTAGTACGCTCAGCGCTACATCAAAGGTCTGGATCAAGCCCAATGAGCTTTATTGTTTAGCATGCAACAATGTCAACCGTAAATTGTGCCATGGGCCATATTAAACAATCCCGGGAAGGTGGCAGATGTAAAGGACCTGGATATAGAAATCTGGATGGCTACAGGTGACTGGAGAGCTGCCAATGTTTTGGGTACAGCTGCCCTTATTAACGGTCCTAGCGGCAGTGAGGTTGTGCAGAGATATTTATACTCCATTAGTAATCCCAGTGTTGTAGAGAATTTTGACTCACATGTGTCTGTGAGAGAACAAAAACAAAACATAGTAAAACAATGAATCATACTTAATGCTTAATAGAAAACCCACATAAACAGTGATACTGACTATTCCTTTTCTATGGGAGACAAAAGCAGAAACAGCTTTCCTTATTTCCTAACACATCTCTGTCCTGTATTCTAATGCATGGGTGGCCAACCCGCAACTCTTGAACCTCATGTGACTCGGACAGTATGGTGTCTCAGTAGCACTTTTCCTCACAGCACTGAGGTCATAAGTTTTATGTCCAGTCATCAAGGCCTTATCTGTGTGGAGAGTGCATGTTCTCCTCGTATTCTTTGTATAATAAATACAGGGTGGTGGGTTTGGGGAAGGGTTGCTTCACAGGAAGGCTGGTGGGTGGGCCACGTGGTTGTTATCTGCCAACAAATTCTAGGAGCCAGATTTACTAAGCTGCAGGAAGTGTAAATGTTACCCATAGCAACCAATCAGAGTCTATCTTACCTTTTTTACTATGTAGTAGGAAATTAAGAGCTGGAATTTGATTGGTTGCTGTTGGCAACATCTCCACTTTCCCTTTGCCACAGCTTAGTAAATCTGATGCTAGGATTCTATGTGACGTGCAGCTCCTGCCAATGAGCTGTCTGCTTTATAAAATAGCAGCTAGTGGCTAGCAGCTGCAGATCAGAGATCTCTTTCTATGTGCAATGCTATATCATAGCGGCTTATAGCTTATAGACACAATAACATTGAAAGAATTCTCTCATTGTTAATATATTAGTTGCTTTCCTTCTTTCTCTATATTTTCCTTTTAAAATAAAATATGCTTTACAATCTACTAGGACTTAAAAAAAAAAATTCATATTTTTATTTTTTGTATGTGTTTATTTTAATATTTTTTAAAGTTTAAAAATAAAAATTAAATGTTTTCTCCAGGATTATAACATTGGGCCTGATCATGTGAGGTAGGTAAAAGTTAATTATGGTATGTGAGGGGTGTAATGTGTAATTATAGTATGTGGGGGGGAGTAATGTGTAATTATAGTATGTGGGGGGGAGTAACGTGTAATTATAGTATGCGAGGAGGGATAATGTGTAATTATAGTATGTGAGGGGTCTCATTCATAATTATAGTATGCAAGGGGTGGTAATATGTAATTATAGTATGTGAGTAGGGGTAATGTGTAATTATAGTATGCGAGTAGGGGTAATGTGTAATTATAGTATGCGAGGAGGGGTAATGTGTAATTATAGTATGTGAGGGGGGGAGGTAATGTGTAATTATAGTATGTGAGGGGGGGTAATGTGTAATTATAGTATGAGTATGAGTATAGCAAGAGAAATGGCTGCGCTTCTATCCACTAAATTAAATATGTACAAGTGTATATATAAATATAGGGGTGTAGCCAAGGACCAAAGTGACCACTATATAAATACAAGGAACAAAAGAGATCCGGCGCTCCAAACATACATTAAATGACACTATGTGTCAGCACATAAATAAAAAGGAGGTTTAGTTGATTTGAAGCAGTTTGCAGAAGGATCTCCAGAATTTAGCAATGAACTGGGTGCCGCGATCAGAGACTATATCAGTAGGTAGTCCATGGAGACGAAAGATGTGAATTAAAAATAAATCGGCCAGAACTCGGGCATTGGGTAGTCCTTTGAGAGGGATAAAATGTGCCATTTTACTGAATCTATCCACGACTACCCAGATGGTGGTATAGTTATGGGAGTTAGGAAGATCAGTAACAAAATCCATCGATAGATGGGTCCAAGGTCGAAGAGGAATTTCCAGAGGCTGAAAAGGTCCAAACTGTGGTGATCTGGGAGATTTGTGTTGAGCACAAATGACACAGGAGCTGATAAATTCATCCTGTAATAACGATGGCCACCATACAATTCTAGAAAGTAAATCAAGTTTTCTGAATACCGAAATGTCCAGAGGATTTGGTAGAATGAGCCTCCACGAGAGTGGCTTTGCGCAGAACTTGAGGAACAAACAATCAATCTTTAGGTGTACCAACAGGAGTAGAATCTTCAAGCTGCAATTGGGAATACAGGTCTTGCGTTAATCTGGCAATGATAGTATTCGGGGGAAAAATTGGTAACGAGTCCTGGACTTTAGGACTTACTGAGACGAAAGACCGGGAAAGAGCGTCAGCACGTTTATTTTGAGAACCTGGGCGATATGTGATGACAAATGAAAACCGAGTGAAAAAGAGAGCCCAGCGAGCCTGACGTGGATTAAGCCTTTTAGCTGTCTCGATGAAGGTTAAGTTTTTATGGTCTGTTAACACAGTTATTTGATAGGACGCTCCCTCCAACCAGTGTCTCCAGGTTTCAAACGCAAGCTTAATTTCTAGCAATTCCTGGTTTCCTACATCATAATTTCTTTCACAGGAAGAAAATTTCTTTGACATGTATGCACAGGGGTGAGGTTTTTGGCTGGAAGAATCCCATTGGGACAGAACTGCTCCTGTCCCAATATCTGACGCATCCACCTCCACTATGAAAGGTAAATCTGGATTAGGGTGTTTGAGAATTGGTGCAGTAGTGAATGCCACCTTGAGATCATTAAAGGCTTTTACTGCCGCAGGAGGCCAATTGACTGTATCCGCTTTCCTTTTGGTGAGGTCGGAGATAGGGGATACTAGTAGAGAAAAAAAATAAATGAACCTGCGATAGTAATTAGCAAAACCTAAAAATCTTTGGATTGCTTGTAAATCCGGAGGCTGTGCCCAGTCTAAAATAGCTTTTACCTTGGATGGATCCATCGAGAATCCCTCCGGGGTAATGACATAACCAAGAAAAAGTACCTTGGTAGTTTCAAACTCACATTTTTTTGGTTTCGCAAATAATTGATTCTCCCGAAGACGAGACAGGACCATACGGACATGAGTACGATGTCCAATAATTTAGAAAAGACCAGAATGAAATCAAGGTACACTATGACAAAAATGCAGAGGAAGAGTGTTGTTAATTAAATCCTGAAAAACAGCTGGAGCATTACAAAGACCAAATGGCATCACCAGGTATTCATAATGCCCCGAGGTGGTATTAAAGGCTGTTTTCCATTCATCTCCTTCGCGTATGCGAATAAGATTATAAGCCCCTCGCAAGTCGATTTTAGAGTAAATTACTGTTTCCTTTAAACAATCAAAAAGGTCAAAAATCAGAGGGAGAGGGTAGCGATTTTTAATTGTGATTTTGTTTAGGGCTCTAAAATCTATACACGGGTGAAGAGACCCATCTTTTTTTGCTACAAAAAAGAAACCTGCACCTAAAGGGGATTGTGAAGGCCTAATAAAACCCTTTCTTCTCTGGTTGTGAAAGAGAAAATAACCTGCCTTTAGAATAAGTCGCTCCTGGTACCAGATCTATAGCGCAATCATATGAGCAATGCGGGGGTAACTTTTCAGCCTTTTTTTTGGAAAAGACATCGCTAAAATCTCTGTACTGTGGTGGAATTAACGAGAATTGTAACTGAATATTCCGTACCGGCAGCGCAAGACAAGATAAACAGGAGGAACCCCACTTAGTGATTTCCCCAGAAACCCAATCGATAAGAGGGTTATGTTTAACTAACCAAGGGTGCATTAGAACTAAAGGAGCAGCATTGCAAGAAAACAGATAAAAGGAAATAAGGTCCGAGTGACAGGCCTAATTTTTAGAAGAACCGGTTCGGAAAAAAACTAAATTAACCCACCCACTAGGGGTTTAGCGTCAAGGCCACATGAAGAGATGGGAGGAAATAAAGGTTTAAAGGGAATACCCCAAGAAGTAGCTAAGTCAAAATGTCAAAAGTTCCCCGCCGCCCCACTATCAATGAAGGCCTCTAAATTATAAGTTTCTTGGGAAACTAGAATTTGAGCAGGGACTAAAACAGAATTTGAGGGAGAAATAAGACTCACCCCCAGATGGACCTCCTTCCTGTCCATCTGGACTGCAAGTTTTCCGCCGGTTTGACCTTGTTAGGGCAGGCATCTGCTCTATGAGCCTTACCTCCACAATAGAGGCAGAGGTCCATAGCCCTGCGATGATCCTTTTCATGTTTGGACAGTCGAAAGGAACCTAGTTGCATGGGTTCTGATTCGGGTGGCGGAAAAGTATTGAACTGAGAAGAAAGTGAAGAATTAGTTGACTCCCTCTCATTTCTCCGTTCTTTCATGCGTCGATCCACTTTAATGGATAATTTCATTAATTCCTCTAAAGACTCAGGTATGGAATATTGGACCAGAGAATCTTTGACAGATTCTGACAATCCAACTCTAAACTGACTACTGAGAGCAGGGTCATTCCAGCGGCATTCTACTGCCCATCTGCGGAATTCAGTCGCATATTCCTCCACTGTCCTTCTACCTTGTCTTAAGGCCCGGATACAGGATTCAGCTATTGCCTCGCAATCTGGATCATCATAAATGATAGCTATAGTATAAGAGTAGCTCCAGTGAATGCCGGGCAGGATTGTCTTCTGATAGGGAATAAGCCCAGGCTTGAGGCTCCCCTTGCAACAGGGAAATAACTAAACCAACTCGTTGGAATTCATTCTCAGACAAGTTTGGACGGAGTTGAAAATAAAGATTACAATTATTTTTAAATAACCGGAATTTAGAACGTTCTCCCGAAAATCTATCTGGGAGAGGGGCTTTAATATCAACAGCCAGTCCCGGCTGTACTACAGCCTGCTGAGCTTTAGGATGGAGAGCAGCAATGGCTTCCTCTTGCGCTTCAACCTTAGTGGTCAAATTTTGAACCATTTGGCCCAAATGCAAAACTTGGTTTATAAGGGCTTTAATAACTTCCGAGGTTGAAGCATCCATATTTTAAATAAAAATAGTGGGCCGGTAATAATGATATGAAACCGAATACTTAAGATGCAGCAGGGAATCTGGGAGTCTTCGCCAGAGCCCCTGATGGTGGGGATGGACTAGTGCAGCGCCCAAATAAACAAGCCACTATCTTAAGCGCACGATTTCACTGAAGGATGTAGTAATGAACTAGAACAAATAGAAGCAGAGACTGGATCACCGTGACAGGTGGAAAATCTGTAGCTAGTGTTTCACAATCACACAGAGCATACACAGGAAAAAGATAGAAACAAAAGAGCACTCTAATAAGCCAGCAATATGGCGTGCTGAGAGAGTAGCAAATATAAGCGCCAAGACTAGCACCTGGACAACTGCACAAAAACGCTGCCACTATGTGGCGTACTGTATATAAAGGGTAAATAAAAAACTACTAACGTGCCAACAAGCACTGGACAAAACAGCACAATAAGCTGCCACTATGTGGCGCACTGTTAATACAGGGAAAGTAAATATCTTATGCTAATGCATAGACAACAGTAAAATATCAATTTGCACAAAATAAGCCAGACGTTGGCGTGCATATAAAGTTAATATCAATATGCACAAAATAAGTCAGACGTTGGCGTGCACCTTGCCACCAGTATAAAGATAAACCCGGAATGAGTGGCACTGAAAAGAAATAGGTACCCAGCTAGGCACAGGTTAACCTACTAAACAGGAGAGTAAGTATCTACCAAAAACTGGACAAAGGTAAGTATAGAAAACCAAATACCCAAAGAGCAGAAAGGAAGGTACTACAGGAGGAGGTAAGTATCCAGCATTCAAACAAGGACAAGGCAAGACTTACAGACCAAGGATTCAAACAGATTTCAGCAGAAGCAGCCGGCAGACACACAGCAGAGACTCCAAACAACGCTATCACCGGCGCCCACGTGCAGGGACGCCGGTGATTTAAGCTACGCCCGCCAGTGCGCCTAAGTGGGCTGGAACGCAGCGCTGCGTGTCAGGTAGGACGTGTCCAGGTCTCCTAGCGATGGCCTGGACATGACGCTGCGCACTGCTAGAGACATTACACGCCGGAGGCTTAGTAGGTGAGGAAGGATATTCCAGGGAGTGTGTGAAGACCGGGAGAAGTCCTGTAACCGGGAGTCAGAGCATTTGTTTAATGTGGAAGAGAGCTGTATATCCTGTGAGGATCTAAGAGCACGGGCTGGGAAATATCTGGAAATGTTTTTTAGATGTATGTAGCAGGA
>WWET01007736.1:7535-29461 GCA_011038615.1 Limnodynastes dumerilii | reverse complement strand
TTAGAGATAACTGGATTCCTTTGAAACACTAGTGGGCTAACTCCTGGTTCAGAGAAAAGAAACCAGAAAGGTATATAACAGGACTACAACTGCATCTAACTTGTCTTTCATTACTATTCCAGCTGTTCCTTAAAAACAACATATTAGAAGATAGGTGAAAAATGTAACCATTGAGTAAGTATTTTATGGAAATTCAATAATAACATAATTAATATTTCATTTTCATACTCCTTGAGAGCCCTCCCTCCAAAATGAGTTGTACAATAGCAGTAACACGAGTGAAAAAATATCTTAAAAACGCAGATGCTGCAAGCAGCACTATAATTTGGTATTAATGCGGAGGCAACTATGTCCAGCAGGTAATGTTTAGAAATCGTCTTTACTAATGTCCTCTGAATGGCTTTATACAAATTTTATGCAAATGCTTGTGCTGTATGTGCCCATGAGGATGCAACTGTCCTTTTAAAATATGCCTTTCAAATTTTTGGCACCTTCAGATTTTTTCCTCTTATAAGCCTTTCTCTCAACAACAAAAATAATTGTTAAGATTATAGGCCAGACTCCCACTCTCTATTTCAAGGTCTTACTATACCATATTACTATTTCTTGGTAAGTCTATTTTGTCTTTTTCCTTTAATTGATGTGGATATACTTCCTGTAAGAAGTGGACGACCACACAATACTGAAGCTTGCAACATGATCTCCATGAATTAAAAATCCCATTAGAGATGGGTTAAGGTTTTTTTTGTATAGGTTTTTGTTTTGCCAGATGGCATGGCTATGTTTTATAAAACCAAACCTATCTTCAAGACACCTCTGTTTGCAACCAGTTTAAAAGCAAAAAATTTAAATCTTCAGCAGCTTTAACTATTGCACTGGCCAGACAGATTTGTCCAGGTGGATAATTACTTCTACCTCCAATTCCTTCTGCTTGGCTTATCTCTGATCCCTCTGCTATAATAAAAAAGGTGGTCTTCCTATATTTAGCTGGCCTTAGATTGTTTATTCTAGGTCCAGAGTATGCAGTATTCCTCTCATCATTTGTGTGAAGAATCATAAAAGCAGGCAACACGATTTCATTTATGTGAATTGTTACACCTAACTTAATAAATAATCTAAAGATTTTAACTAAAGAGATCCAAAGGCTACTGCTGTCAGTCATTCCAGAACCAAATTTAGATTTAAAGGACCAACAATAGATTAACACAAAGCCGAATTCTCGTGGTTGCTTGAACAAATCTTAATAAGAGCTTTCCTGATATTATTAATAAAGCCATTAAAGTCAGGGGACTGGATTCAGAAATCATCTGGTGAAAAGGTGGGAGTTCCTGCCACAGATATGTGCAATCCTAAATCCTGTGAGTGCACGAATAAAACTGCAGGACCCTACCTTATTAACCCAGTGACCCCACACAGAATGGGGAAATTAAGATCGTACAAAAGGGCTAAACTAAGCACTTACTATACAATTTATATACCTACCCCTCCCACCATACATACACACTGTACACATGGCCCCTCGTCCTGCTGTCTGCTGGAGGCCTCACAAGGAAGTATGCACACATCTGCAGACATTTAACGCTCACTCAAAGTAGAAAACAAACTGAAATGACAAGTCTGGATTCTGTCCTGGATCTGCACAGGATTGACATATCCAAGCATCCATGTACTTGTTCTGCTTACTACTTCCCTCACATAAACAGACATTCCAAAGTAATTTATGTATGTGTGTGTGTGTGTGTGTGTGTATTATGTTTGACTTATGGCAGTGTAAGCCACTTAAACTCCGCACGAGAGAGGTAAGTGACAGGGAAATTCACTCCTCTGTTCCATGCGGACTGCCTGACCTCTGTGCATTCTATACATTATGTTTACAAAATTGGTACATTTGTCAGTTTTTTGTAGAAAGGTACCTCTACTTAGAATTGTTCTTAGCAGCAGAAACCTCTTTGTCAGTGTTTCTGTACAGTTAATTACCACCTATTAAAGGGAAGGCTCATACGTGATTCTGGAGGTTGTGAACTTTGATTGAACGGTGATTACTGAGTACTGACTTTAAAACTGAAAGTTCATATTCATACATTAATATTGGAATGCACACCCAATCTATATGCCTTTCTGTATCTATCTAAATTCCCCAGACCTGCTCTATATTAACATATAAATTAATTTGAGCAACCTCCATTTTGTGTGTATGTGTGTGTGTGATATAGTTTCTTTATGTCCTAGCACTCCTCCTCTCATAAGGGTTACATTTGCCTCGGTGCTCATTCATAAAAGTAAATACAGGAACAAGAAAGAAGGGGCTCATGTGCTTCAAAGGAACCTTATTCATGGTCATAACCTTGCGGGTTATTTATTCATGACCATATAAATAGGCTCTATTTCCAACGTAGCAATTTTCTTCAGAGATTATATATCCGTACTGCTGTATACACACACACACACACACACACACACATTATAATAAATATATATTATTTATGGTCGGCGTTTGAACACCTGGCCCTGTTCCTGGCCTCATATCTGCATAACGCAGGACTCCTGCGCCCCCGGTGGGCAGAAAATTCAGGGCTCCGGATTTTCCCCCTGAGGTCTGAAGGTCAGTGGCAGGAAGAAGTGGGTCCCGCACGCCACTAGACCTCTGACCGCCATTACCCGCACCACGTGGCCTGCTGCTGATCGCTGGCTGCCGCTTACTCTGCTGGTGCTGCAGCGCGAAGGACCAGCCTGCTTCCCAGGTCCCATCATCACCTCACCTCCCCGTCTGGTGAGTTAGTGACCTGTGCGTCCTGCACCTGCCCCTACTCACCCCATAGTACCTGTGGAAGTCTTCCTCCAAGTTTTGCGTCCGGACGCCATCTTGGACCGCCCTGGAGGTCTGCTGCTGCCGCTGTTCCCCTCCCCCGCTGCCTTCTTCGCTGACAGGCTGCTTGGGGTCACCTATACTGGAGTCTTGGCCCTGGCTGGTTGGCTGAACCCGCAGGATGGCTCATGCCTTGAGCCCTGGCTCTCCCCTTGTCTTCTGACCCTCTCCTGGAGCACAGGGAGCTCTCATACAGTGCTGTAACAGAAGTTGCTGTGGGACACTTCTTCCAGTAAACCACCAGAGGGAGCCCTGCATTAAGGAATAGCTGCACAGCTAAGTATAGTACACTGCATTCCCAGAGAGATCCTGGTTTCTCCATTTACACACCAGGGATTTACTGGAGCATATTTTCGAATTTCAAATTTCAATTGGGTTCCAGTTCCCATCCCCCCTCCCTTCGCAGGGGTGGCCGCCCAGGCAATGTAATGTAACATAATGGTCAGGACACTTTTTTAATAGGGGGACAACGTACCTGATGACCACCTTCTTTTGCGTGGCAATGGTCTGTTAACTACATCACTCTTGTGGCTGCGCTGAATTCATCTTCTACGCTTCATCTACCTACCTCTTCACACCTCTGATGGGTAAAAGGGGTTCACTTAGGAAGACGCCTGCTAAATCCAAACCCTCTTCCTCTCGCTCAGACATCACATCCTTCCTCAGTATTACTCCTCTGCCTACCTCTCAAAGCGACTTACAACCGTCTCCGGCTGCCCAGTCTGACATGTCTGAGCCCGCTTCCCCGGCTTCGGGTGCTAGCCTATCTTCGTTGCCCCACAAAGATGTTGGAGAAATATTACGGCGCCTGGACTCCCTTCCCACAAAACAGGACATAGCACAGCTAGAAAATCGCCTCTTGGAGAAACTGCAGTCCCAGACGCTCTCATTACAAGCAGATATCTCTCAAGCTGCTGCTAGAATCACGTCAGTGGAGACCTCACAAGCGGACCAGGCGCAACACATCACCCAGTTACATAGTATTGTAGCGGACCAAGCCCAAGCCATTGCAGACATTCATACGCACCTAGAGGATTTGGACAACAGAGGCAGGCGGAACAACCTGCGGGTTCGTGGTATTCCTGAGGACCTCCCATCGGGTAATATAGAGGTAGCCCTGACCAAAATTTTCAACGAGGTTCTGGGAGCTAACCCGGATAATGTTATTGTCTACGACCGAGCCCACAGGGCCCTAAAACCAAGAGGTCCAGCTCAAGCGCAGCCACGTGACATAATCTGCCGAATTCATCACTTCAAGGTGAAGGAATAAATCTTACAAAAAGCACGACGGAAAACACATTTGGAGTTTGAAGGGCACCCTGTTCAAATATTTCAGGACTTATCCTGGCAGACTCTACAAAAGCGGCGGCACCTCCGGCCTCTCACTGACATCCTCCGGAACCACGAGATTAAATATCGTTGGGCGTTCCCCTTCGGTCTCATGGTTAACCATGAAGGAAAAGCTGCTATCCTGCGTAGTCCCTCTGACCTTCCAAGCTTCTGCGAACTGCTGGCCATTCCAATGCCCTCCCTGCCGGACTGGGACTTGGCTACACAGATGCCGAGCTCCGCACCAACTACATCCCCTTCGGAGTGGCAGACAGCTCGACGGCAGAAGCGGAAGCCTTCAACTCCGACCTGATTCCCGTATGCAACCTGCTCTGCAGATCTCCTCCCACAAATGAGGGCGTCGCTCTAGGTTGAGGGGTTGTGGCTGAACTTAATTAGGATTTCCATGTTTGTTCCTACCCCCTGGCCATTACCCATCACGAACGCCTAGCCCAACTAGCCTCGGAGAACTACTTGATCCCCTCTTGAGTGTCCAAATTGCGTAAATTGCGTATGTTGCATGCATGTTTGTTCCAATGTTTTCCCCCCCCTTTTTTTTTTACAGGTAACTTTATGGACATTATGTGGCCTGCCCTCGTTTCTCCTAAGGTTGCATTCTCAGTTTTCTTCTATATATGTTTTATGACTACTAAATATCAATCGTTTCCACCTGTATGCCCCATTGCATTCTCTGTTCAATAAGGTGACTATATGTGTATATATATACATATATACTTATCCTTTTTTTTTTTTGTTTGTTTCTGTGTCAGTGGGACACCTTGAATTACCGTATGTGGGCGTTAGTACGTTTTAACCCCTATGTATCCCCTTTTTATACTGGAATTTGTCTGCTCATGGCTACTCTGTGTGTCGCCGTGTTGCACCCAGTACCAATCTTCCCCGTACCCCTCTTCTCTTCCTTCTTCCCCATAAACTTAAACTTTTGCCCCGCTTTGCGGGGGCCAGCCCTTGATATCCATCCCCTCCCTGTCCACCCCTTAACTCTAGCCAGAATCTCTCTCTCTCCTTTCTCCGTCTCTAACGGTATAGCCTCAGGTCTCATGCCCTTGCACCAACTCCACTTTTATTATGACGAGCCTTAAACCTAATGCCCCGTCTGGCCCTGGGTCAGTGCCTTCCCCCAAGGCCCACCTTACCCTTTTGTCCATCAACGCTAAGGGCCTTAACTCGCCGGAGAAGCGTTCCCTCCTCCTCCACACCCTCCGCTCTGCTAAAGCAGATGTCGCCTTTGTACAGGAGACTCACTTTAAAAAAGGCTCAGCGCCTCGTCTCTCCACCCACCACTATCCACAAGTATTCTGCAATGACTTCTCCCTTAATAAAACGAAGGGGGCAGCAATCCTATTTTCTAGATCTATCCCGCTTTCTGACCCTGTTCCTGTCCTGCTGGGAGATGGGCGGGGGATCTTGGTTAAATGTAAACTTTACAATCATTCTTATACATTTGTTAACCTCTATTTCCCCAATCAGGACCAACCCAGATATTTTACGCAGATCCTAGAGGAGATTGATAAGCACAGGGAGGGTACGCTGGTCATGGGCGGTGACTTCAACTGGACACTTGAACCACATATTGACTCCACCACTGGTTCCTCTAGGTGCTCCCTGCGGGATGCAAGAAGGGTAAGGCAGACTCTGCACAAACACCAGCTGGTTGACCCGTGGCACATTTTACACCCCCGAGACCGAGACTACTCTTTCTTCTCTTGCCCCAGAAACTCCTACTCCCGTATCGATTACTTTCTAATTTCCCACAGTGCTCTCCACCTTGTATCTTCAGCCAGCATCGGGCAGATCACCTGGTCTGACCATGCGCCTGTCACCATTACCTTAAATATCCCTGATTCCCAGCGGAAAGCGTGGTCCTGGCGCTTCAACGAAACCCTTCTTCAGGATCCCCATTGCAGGAGCCAGATAGAGGCTGCCATTGACGACTATTGGGAATTTAACGATGTGGGTGACACCTCTAAGGTGACGATTTGGGAGGCCCATAAGTGCGTCATCAGATGGGTCTGTATTAAAATGGGGTCATATCTTAAAAAACAAAAGGAGGCCTTGAAGACTCAACTGATCAATAAGATCCATGCCTTAGCTACAACCCACAAACGCACTCTAGACGCAGCGACGCTGGACGAACTCTCCTCCGCCTGCGCTTCACTGGCAACTTTATATAATGAGCAAAGAAGCTGTATAAGGACAAAGAGAAGGGGGCGTCTCATGGTGCAATAAAGTTACTCTATTAGGGCACAAAGGAGTACAGACAGCCTCGTGCCGTGTTTAAAAAGTTACAGGCATGTAACACATTGCTAAGAGACCAACTCGGTCGTTACCAGCGTCCTGGGTCCGGACTCGTATGGAGGTATCTCTGGCATGCAGCACACGACAGTGGGAGGTGCACGGGTTTCGTCACATGGTGACTTCGTCAGGGGGTACCGGAGGCCCGTGCAGCCTGCATTTTTTAAAGGTCCAAAGGGGAGGAGGAATCCCCAGAGTTAACCCTTGCCTTATTTCTTATTAAAATAAATCAGACAATCGTAAAAAAGGACTAACCTAGTGCAAACAGGCTTACAATTCTACATTTAGAATTTTGACATTTTAAGTCTGTAAGAAACGCAATTAAATACAATCAATATCGGTTACAATATGAACCACCAAACAAATATGTGCATTAATTAGTTTAAACATTACAATAGTTTAAAAAACACTTACATAGATATTTAAAAAATATTTAAAACTACAACTACAAATATAGAAGGGTACCTGCCTGAGTACCTTCGTTGTATATATGATTGGTTGTGGTTTTAGCTATGTCGGGAAAACTAAAAGGATGCTTAAGATTCGTATACTTGAGCATCTTAGGAATATAAAAAATAAATTGAATAATCATAGTCTCCCAAGACATTTTAATGAGGCTCATGGCGGCTGTGTTGATAGTTTAAAGGTCAAAGCCATAGAGTGGGTCCCTCCAAACCCAAGAGGAGGTGATAGAGAGAATAGATTGATTCAGCGTGAGTCCTTCTGGATAATAACTCTAAATACTACTGCTCCAGGGGGAATCAGGTTTGAAATCACTCCATTTTTTTAATAATGTTCTTAATGGTCTTTTATAAAATATTCGTTTATAATATGTTCGTTTTTATTTGGTGTTATCCCCTGTGTATATAGGGGAATGAGGGACTAAGTACCTTTGGTTGCTTATAGGCCTCTAAGTATGTCAAATTTTTTTGTCGTAATCCTGTCTTTGCACATTGGTTTGAATTTATATATAATATGGTATTTTGTAATAAAAATAATTTTAACTATTAGCTTTGATTAACCGAATTTTAAACCTATACTTTTTATCACTCTGTGACTTCTCTGCGATCCATTTTAATTTTGTAATTTGAATATATTTATATAGTGGTTTATTATTGATTATGGCTGATAAGCATTGATAAATAGATAAAATCATGAACTAGCGTTAAACCCTTCTATATTTGTAGTTTTAAATATTTTTTAAATATTTATGTAAGTGTCTTTTAAACTATTAATTGTAATGTTTAAACTAATTAACCCACATATTCGTTTGGTGGTTCAAATTGTAACCGATATTGATTGTATTTAATTGCGTTTCTTACAGACGTAAAATGTCAAGATTCTAAATGTATAATTGTAAGCCTGTTTGGACTAGGTTAGTCCTTTTTTACTATTGTCCGATTTATTTTAATAAGAAATCCGTAAGGGTTAACTCTGGGTATTTCTCCTCCCCTTTGGACCTTTAAAAATGCACGCTGCACGGGCCTCCGTTACCCACTGACGAAGTCACCACGTGATGAAACGTATAGGGGCCGAGACCCATGCACCTCCCACTGTCATTGTGTGCTGCATGCCTAGAGATACCTCCATACGAGTGCGGACCCAGGACACTGGGAACGACCGAGTTGGTCTCTTAGCGATGTGTTACATGCCTGTAATTTTTTAAACAAGGTATGAGGCTGTCTGTACTCCTTTGTGCCCTAATAAAGTAACTTTATTGCACCACGAGGCGCCCTCTTCTCTTGGTCCATAAGACATACTACTTCTAAAATTACAACACTGTGTCATAATCTATTTCTTAAGGACTTCCCACAACATGGTTGAGATGGGATGCCTAACTTGTTCCTACATACATCTTTTGCAGATGTCACATGTGGAGTGAGGTGGCTGACGATTTCCAAAGACAAAAATATTGGTTCAGATTAAGTACATCTAGAACTGTGTAAAATAATAAAATATAGATTGTTGAGACTGACAAACCAAACTGTGGAGTCTAACCACCGGTTCGTGTTCGCAAGAGGCCCTGATGGATGGACTTGGTTGCGCCCCAGTAGCAGGTTGTGGTCCCCAGTGGACAATCCCAAGCTAGGTTGAGGGACAAGGAGTTTAGGAGATACTAACGGCCGTCCTCAAAAAACAGACTAGGATACAAGGGTAAATATAGTGGGTGAGAACAGCTGGAAATATACTGCATAGTATTGACCACAGTATGTGCAGATTACACAAAGAGCCAAACAGAGTACAGGGCAGAAAGTATGGAGAGTGAGTACAACAGAATGAGCATAGGCAGACTGTCACAAACAGAATGGCGCAGGAGGAAAGCACCAAAAGTACAATACACGGAGAAACAAAAGTGCAAACAGGCACACTGAGTAAACTAACAGGTGGTAGTAATCAGAGTAGCGCAGATGAAAGCACCAAATATAGCAGAGCACAGGTAACAGACAGACAAACCAAACAGGGACACTCACTCAGCTCACATGCAGGAAGCAGAGGAACAATAACAAGAAGGAAAGGTAGTACTCAGGAATCACTGGATCAAAACTGATACTTGCCCATGCTCCTGTTTTCTAACACCAGAAAACTAGAAGCTATGACCAGCAAGGAGGCTATCATCTGACAGCTATTTAAGGGGAGAGCCACATACCCATTGGCTGCTGAATACACACAGCCTAATCCTCAGCTAGGGCATTCCAGCTGTAAGGTAAACAGCTAGGATCCTTTAGCAAGAAGGAATGCTGCAAGGGGAATTAAAGACCGGAGTACATTACTGCTACAGTACAATGATAACATTACCTGCTGCTGCAATATTGCAGCATGTAACAGATAGTATTTTTTTTCAGGTTCATGTAATAAAATAGTAATAGTCATATTATTACCTGTTAATATGGTTTCCTTGACTCCATCCTGGCAGCATATACTAAACTAGTTATACTTCTTTCCTATTGGAACCACAGTTAAATAAAAAAAAACCTGAAGCATATAAATTAGCCTGTTCCAGTCCTCTGTGCCTTCAGACTTCTTAAAATAGGAAACATAATTTCAATGGGAATATATGGTATGCTGCCAGGGTGGAGTTAAGTAAACCATACTAACATACTTAACTTATACTCTAGCAGTTAAGTCACTGCTGAGATCCCAACTATACATCCAAAGTGGCATCTGAGGAGGCTAGGATGACCAATTTATAATGCTTCATAAAAGTATGAACATAAGA
Source organism: Limnodynastes dumerilii (assembly GCA_011038615.1). Taxonomy (NCBI): domain Eukaryota; kingdom Metazoa; phylum Chordata; class Amphibia; order Anura; family Limnodynastidae; genus Limnodynastes; species Limnodynastes dumerilii. The sequence continues at coordinate 19,733 of WWET01007736.1, read as the reverse complement.
CCACATGACGGCCTGGCAGATATCTTAAAGTGAGGCTGACTTTCTTATAGCCTACAATGTAGACATGACCTGTGCGGAATGTGTTTTGAGGTGTTTATCCATCTGATGATAAATTATTTCAAACCTAGTCCTCTTTTACACTTCCCTTCTGGGATGACAAAAGTAAATTTACTTTCTTAATTTGCAATCTCTGCTTCAGCTAAATACATGGGTTCTAACCAGATCTAAGGTATGAAATTTAATTTTCAGTTGTGTATATAACAACGGCAAAATAATTTCTTGATTCAATTGGAAGTGAGAGACTACCTTAGGATTGTATTTAGGATTTATTCTTACCATAGCTTTATCTGTATGGCATATAATAAAGGGTTCCTGAAACATAAAGCTTGTTCAGTAAGTTCAGTAATTCTTCTAGCTAATATTATTGTTACTCAAGATATAACTCTCTGACTTTGGTATTTTAAAGAAACTGAGAAAACACAGATTACCTGATAATATAGTTTCCTAGACTCCTCCATGGCAGCATAAAACAATGGGTATTTTCCCCAGATATAGGAGTCAGACCAGGACTCGAAGTGAGGGCCAACAAACCATTCCTGGGGTAACCACGCTGACTTAAGTCTTGAAATCTTAGCAATTATTTCATCTAACTTTGTGCCAAACAGATAATCTCCTGCAAAAGGTAAAACTACCAACCTACCCTTTCACTGGCTATCCACTGACCACGGTCTCAGCCATAATGCCCACTGAGTTGCTGCAGAAGTTGCCATAGCACTGGCTGTCAGTTTAATGGACTCCATTGATATCTGACACAAGAATTCCACTGCTACCTGTGTATCAGTTATTGTATTCAATAACTGTTTGTTTAATGCCATCTAAGAGGTTTTTCTATAGATCACTACTCCATACCCGCAATAACAGAATTTCCTCACCTTCTTACAGGGTTCTTTAAACAGGTATGGGTCCCTGCTAAGAACAGCCCTATTTCGATAGGGCCGTTCTCTCCCAGCCAGTTTCAAAATGGCTGGTATATCGATTGCTTATGCCTCGATGAGGAATAGCAATTGATCCCTGGAGCACTGAACACAGTGCTCTGATAGGGTAGTGTAAAAACTAACCCCAACTCTTCCCCTAATTCTGACCCTAACCCTCCCCTTCCATTACCCTAACCCTCCCTTTCCCATATCCTGACCCTAACCCTCCTTTCCACACAGCCTGACCATAATATTCCCCTCTCTATAGCCTAACCCTAAGACCCCTCTCCACGCAGCCTGACCCTAAACCTTTCCTTCTATGGCCCTAAACCTAACTCTTCCTAAGAGCCTAACCCTAACCCCCCTTAACACTAAAAGTCCCCAGAGAGGTTACTCACCTCTCCGGAGCTGTAAGTGGTGGGTCTGCAGCGAGTGTTGCAAAAACGAATGGGTGAGTATGCCGATCGGCATACTCACCTATTCATTAAAGAAAAATCTAAAATGACTGACAGCTGGAAAGGAACTTTCGTCTGTCTCTATTTCTAAAAGCAGCCCATCAGAGCGGGGACTCCCACCGATTTAAACAATAGATCTTGTAGCTGTAATACTTCCATTTCTTCCTGTATATTTCAAATCTTTTCAATGAGTTTTAACAGATTATCAACGAGCCGCACTAACACATTCTTCTTCCTTTTGACTCAAGTGATTCTGTCTCTGAAAGCAGGAACTTCCCTGGATGGTATGCCCCTTCTGATCTGTCTGATATTAAAGGTCTTGCTCTCTTTAAAGATATACCTGTCAAGTCATCTTTAGTTACAAATGTATTGGCCAAAGCCATTATCATCTGTATAAACTCACACATTTCAGTGGATGGTTGCTGTTGTTGTCTCGTTTCACAATTTGCACAAAATAGTTACGGTACTATCAGCAGGTAAAGAACCGTCACATAATTCACATTTATTCAATCTCTGCTTCTTGTGCTTTTCTTTACTAATTGTCGCCAACTTTTCCTTACTTCAGATCTAAGAGGAAAATATATCTAATTAATTAACTACACAGATAAAAATGTGTTTCCAAAATCAGAATCAACTACACTACCCAGATCTTAAGCTTTGGGACCATTTTGCTTCCATAGTTAACCACCTTGATTCCACAATTCCACCAGAATAAAGGATACACTTGCTGCTGCCTAAAGCATTGAATTCACAAACAGCAAAAATCTGGGGACTAAAACAAATAGGTATATGAATAGGTGTGCACACTTATTGCCTTACATGGGCTACCCCAAAAACCACAGCGCCCATCTGTAGCCTAACAGAAAGAGCGGCTGTGTGTCACTTCCAATTTCCTCCTCGTGCATCTCCCGGTCTCCCCACCTCCTACCCTGTCGCTTCCAGAGACGTGGACCAGGGAGCTTCAGGTCTGCAGACCATCGTGGCATTGGCTGCCCAGGTAAGACCATAGATCAGATTAAAAAACACAAAGACTGTGCTAGCCTGACAACTCCTTAACGACAGGAAAAAGAAGACGTGATGCCGGAGGTGCAGTCCTTATATATGCCGGGTGTCGTCTTTTCCTGTCTGGCTCCTATATATGGGGGATACATACCCATTGTTGTATGCTATCATAGGAGGAAGAGGAAAGGAAATATTATTTCAGGTTGCTGACTGCCTGCATAAATTTTATGACATGTTTGTTCCTTGCCAGTTCTGTGACTAATATAACACTTAAATTAGTTACATAGTTGATGAGGTTGAAAAAAGACAACAGTCCATCAAGTTCAACCTATTTTGAATCTCCTGTGATCCCTATCTTTATATTTGAAGTTAATCCATATGAAGCAACCTCCAAACTGTTGCAATCATAAAAAATAAGTAAATAAATACATTTCTCCCTGGCTCCACTACTGTCCTTTCTTTAAATTAGCGATCCTGGTGACCCTGGATGTCCTTTTCTGCTAAAAATGTATCTAATCCTTTCTTAAACATATCAAGTGAAACCGCCATCACAACCTTTTCTGGCAGTAAATAACACATCCTGACTGCCTTTACTGTGAAGAACCCTTTCCTTTGCTGGTTGTTTAACTTCTTTTCCTCTAACCTTAGTGGGTGCCCCCGTGTCCTATGTACAGTCCTTGGGGTAAAAAATTATTTTGAAAGTTCTCTGTATTGACCCATGATCTCCTCTTAGACGCCTCTTTTATAAAGTAAACATGTCTAAACTGGCTAGCCGTTCCTCATAGTTCAATGACTCCATACCCTTTATCAATTTTGTCACCCTTCTCTGAACCCTTTCTAGTTTCAAAATGTCTTTTTTATGGATTGGTGCCCAGAACTGGACTGCATATTAGAGATGAAGCCTTACCAATGATTTAAATAGTGGTAAAATTACACAGTCCTTTTTATGCATGCTAATACTTTATTGGCCCTTGCAGCTGCTGCTTGGCATTGAGCATTATTGCTAAGTCTATTGTGCACAAACACTCCCAAATCCTTTTCCATTAAAGATTCTCCTAAATTTACCCCATTTAATGTATAGATTGCATGCTTGTTTTTGATCCCTAAATGCATAATCTTACATTTATCTATGTTAAACCTCATTTTCCATTTGGCCGCCCAATCCTCCAGTTTACTCAAGTCCCTCTGCAAAGACACTACATCTAGCTCAGATTCTATTACCTTACATAGTTTAGTGTCATCTGCAAAAATGAATAACGCGCTCTCTAAACCATCACCAAGGTCATTAATAAATATATTAAAAAGGAGTGGTCCCAGCACAGAACCCTGAGGTACAGCGCTTAAAACTTTTGACCAATTAGAATAAGTTCCATTTATCACAACTCTCTGTTCCCTATTCTCAAACCAGTTTTTGATCCAAATACAAATGTCGTTTCCTAGACCCAGTTCCCTTATTTTGTGGACCAATCTATTGTGTGGCACTGTATCAAAGACTTTTGCAAAATCTAAGTAGACCACATCTACTGCACTACCCTGGTCTAAGTTCAAACTAACTTTCTCATAAAAGCTAATTAGATTAGTTTGGCATGATTTTCACAAATCCATGCTGATTCTCACTAATAATCTTATTGCACATCAAGATATCCTGTATATTATCCCTTAGTATCCCTTCCAGCAGTTTCCCAACTATTGATGTCAGACTTACAGGTCTATAATTACCGGTTGTGATCTTATTCCCTTTTTAAACAATGGCACTACATCTGCTATACGCCAATCCCTTGGTACCTCCCTTGGTACCTGATGAAATTGAGTCTATGAAAATTAAAAACATCGGTCTAGCAATTTCTGAATGTAGCTCCATTAAAACCGTTGGGTGTATGCCGTCAGGGCCAGGAGCTTTATTTATCTTAATTTTCTTCAACCACATTTGGACTTCTTCTTTTGTAAAACAAATATTAAGTAATGGCACAATTGCATTTTCATTTATTATTCCTACCATTTCTTCCTCTCTAGTAAACACTGAAGAAAAGAAAGTGTTTAATACCTCTGCTTTTTCCTTTTCATCATTTATCAATTCACCCATCTCACTTTTTAGGGGTCCTATATTGTCTTTTTTGATCCTTTTGCCATTTATATACTTAAACTGTTTAGGGTTTGTCTTACTTTCTTTTGCAACTTGTTTTTCAGTCTCTATGTTTGCTAATCTGATTTCCTTTTTGCATTTCTTATTACATTCCTTATAGATATGGAAGGACTCCTCAGTTGCTTCAGATTTAAACAATTTAAATGCATGCCTCTTCTCTTTCATTTTATCCCTAACCTTTTTATTTAGCCACATTTGTTTAGACTTTATTATTTTATGTTTGTTTTCTATAGGAATGAACTTATGTGTATATGTTTCTAACATCATTTTGAAGACAGCCCACTTTTCTTCTGTATTTTTTCCTTCCAAAACTGGATCCCAGTCTATGTGTTTTATAGACTCCTTTAGAATATTAAAATTAGCTTTTCTAATTTGCTGTAGAAGTTGGGCTTCCTCAATTAAACTAATATTTGGTGGTTTATAGCATATCCCTATCAGAAATTTATTTGAACTTCCATTGGACATTTCCACCCACAATGCCTCTATATTATCACCAATACCCTCATAGATAACTTCCTGTATACTTGGTTTTAACATTGGCTTAACATAAAGACATACTCCTCCTCCATTTTTATTTACCCTATCCCCCCTGAACAGAGTATAGCCCTCCAAGTTGACTGTCCAGTCCTGGGTATCATCCCACCATGTCTCAGTAATACCTATAATATCATATTGCTCTTTTATTGCTTCTAGTTTTAACTCCCCCATTTTACCGGACAGGCTTCTTGCATTTGCAAGCATACATTTAAGTCTATTTTCTCCCTTTGTTATTCCTTTGCTAAGGCTTTTTTTTCTTACTGGTTTTAACAAGGGCACCTACTTAACAGCTGTTCCCACCTCTCCACCCCCTTGATTCTTACTATATTCCCCCTTACTACACTCGATGTCTATCCCATAAATATTTTCTTGCCCCTCCCCCCCAAAACCTAGTTTAAAATGTCCTCCAACCTTCTAACCATTCTCTCCCCTAGCACAGCAGCCCCTTCCTCATTCAGGTGCAATCCATCACGGCAATAAAGATGGCAGCTAACTGAGAAAACAGCCCAGTGCTCTAAAAACCCAAAACCCTCCTTCCTACACCAATCTCATAGCCACGCATTAACCTCCCTAATCTCCCTCTGTCTCCCTGGACTAGCGCGTGGCACAGGTAGTATTTCTGAAAATACGACCTTGGATGTCTTTGCCTTAAGTTTGCGACCCAGGTCCCTGAAATTATTCTTAAGGACACCCCATCTCCTCTAACCCGGTCATTGGTATCTGGATCCTTAGCAAATGAAGAAACGTTATTATATACCACCTGATTATCTTTACAGCAGGTTGCAAGGGCCTTCCAAATTATGTAGTAAGTTCTTGAGGTGGTAGCTTTGCAAGCACAAAAAAAACAGAAAAACACTGCCTTTTTTAGATGTTGGTGTCAGTTACCAAGCTTTTAGTTTCAGTTTCAAGAATTATGGAACACCAAGCCCTCCTAGATCAATATGGCAGAATGGCAATTATACGTTAGATTATTACCTGGTAATCTGGTTTCCTGGACTCCTCCATGGCAGCAGTTAGAAATGGGTTAATATCCCTCTCTCCTTGGAGCCCACAGGAAATTAGAAGACACCGGACCCTATATAGGACCTCCTTCTCCGTCACCCTGTGTCTTCTATTACTTACAAAGCTCTAGAAATGAACTCAGAATTATGGTATAACAAAAACAAAATACAACAACGGGCAGGATCTGAGTGCTGCCATGGAGGAGTCCAGGAAACCAGATTACAAGGTAATAATCTAACGTTTCCTCCTCCTCCCCATGGCAGCAGTTAGAAATCGGACTATATCCAAGCAGTTCTACATTTGGGAGGGGTCCTAAATTACCTAACTAACCTACACTACCGCACTAAGTACCCTACGCCCAAATTTGGCATCTGCTGATGCCCAGACGTTAACTTTATAGTGCTTAGAAAACGTGTGTAAGGAAGACCAGCCTGCCGCCTTACATAACTCCTCTATGGACGCTGACTCACGTTCTGCCCAAGAGGTAGCTTCTGATCGAGTGGAATGAGCTCTAAGCCCGCTAGGTACTTCTGTATTCTTAATTCTATATGCCTCCAAAATACAGGTTCTGATCCACCTGGCAACGGTAGACTTGGAGGCTTTGTTCTTCCCCTGGAACAAAACAAATAACTGTTTAGACTTTCTAAACTTGGCTGTCACATCTAAATACATTTTAAGGGCTCTCACCAAATCAAGTGAATGGAACTTATGCTCTAAATCTTTTTTAGGATGTGGACATAAAGAAGAAAGCACTCTCTCCTGATTTATATGAAATTTACTAACTACCTTCGGTAAAAAACGAGGATTAGTCCTAAGGACTACCTTGTCCTAAAAAAATTAATGTAAGGTTCCTCCGACCACAGAGCCTGAAGCTCTGATATCCTCCTAGCGGAGGTAATGGCTACCAAAAAAACAACTTTAAGGGTCAAGAACTTTAAAGAAGCCTGGTGTAGCTGTTCAAAGGGGGAAAGAGTCTCCTGTTATCTCCTCCAGCTCCATTCCCCCATTTCTTCTTGCTCTCTCAGCCCTGTTTAGTGCTCACAGCATGCATTTTACAAAACCCAGTACCAGCTGGAAAAGAAGAAAGGGTGGATGAAACCCTGAGCAAGATTTTCTGGGATATACCCAGACATAGCTTTTGTTTCAGGGACCAAGAGAGAATATACCTATCCTCATGAATGCATCTTCCCCAGCATGAGGTCGATCAGACAGTCCCAGGGGCAATGTGGAGTGAGGTTCAAAACATGCGTATGTGACCTCGTGGCATCTGACTCCAGATCAGAAGGTTGTGTGTTCATATCACGTCGGTGTCAATTGCAGTGTTTGGCTATTGTCTCTAATAGCGGATTGCGGTTTTATCATAAAAATGTAATTCAAGACTTAAATGCTTGAGTACTAGCACATGATTGTCACACAGCAGTCAGCTTACAGCAAGGAACATTGCTGGGTCCAAGAGCAAGGTAACGCTGATGCTATGGAACTCAGAACAGGTCAGGAAACATGGTTGTCTCAGGTCTGAACAGGCTGCGATGAAGGACCAGGCCCAGCGTGGCTGTACAAACCAAGAGAGTGACTGCGCTTAGCCCTTTAAGTACTGTGTTTTGTGACAGTACACCCACCCCTTATGAGTTGTCACTGAATGCTGAAACTGAGATTCTTCCATTAAGTTTTCTATGAAATTTCTTGACCAATTTGGAGCACGCACATCAGAAGTGCAGAAAACTTGGGTACTTTGGGATGATGCTATGATAAATTATAAAAGTTATTATGGAGGTTCTGATGACACAAACAAACAAATGGCAACCTTGTATCTAAAAAGATTCAATTTAATTCGACAAATAATTGATAGATTATAAACATTAAAATAAACATTTCATCTGCAACAATGTGTGGAGATTCTTGTGTATTATCAAGAAGGGTGAAAAGCCTATGAAACTGGGAGCTGATGGTCAGTTGAGGTGAATTAGGATTTGGAAGTCCTATGTAAAGGTATAATGTTAGGTATACTTTCCTTCCAGTGTCCTGGAACCCGTGATCGCGGGTGTGCAGCAGAGAGAGGGACGGTAGATGTATAAATTCCTCCACAAATGTCCACCTGGTTGCAGCAATGTTACCCAATCCTGGGCGATGTAATGTGAGCTGTGTCCTCGGTGGTTAGGGAAGAACCGATGCCGCACCGGGAGGCCACCCCGTATATAATGCGGCAGCCGACAATCGCTGCGGTCCCGTTACACAGGAGTTCTCCAAAACAAAGTGAAGAGTTTTCCACCTCCAATTAGGCTCCCAATAGGCTGTATAGTAAATCCTTTGAATTCTACACACGTGCAGTAACAGGTTTGGCTTACGCGTTTCGTCCGGCCAGCGGACTTTCTCAAAGCAAGATCACACTAAGAACAAGGTTGCCATTTAAATACAAGACACACAGATGCTGGCTAATTAATTAGTTCAGCATAAAACATATAACACCATTAATATCTTTAGTTTTATGTCTCCGTTATGTTTATAGACATAATCTAAACGTTTTTTCTGGACCAAATATACAATTTGATTCAAATACACCAGGATAATATACAAACAGGATTCATTTTTAAATCTCAAAGTCTCGTTGCAAAACGGGATGTATTGCATATTATAAATCATTAGATATTTAGACATACACATACAGGGAGCAGTATTTCTCATTCTCTTTGTATTTTATATACTTTAGAGATATAAAAGATTCTATTTTATCTTGTTGCTGTTTTCAAAGCAATGCACAATGCGTTTACTTATTAACCCCATGATACATGGGGGGTTAATGATTCTTTATCTTTTTTATTTGTCTTTTGCTTAGGGAGACCAACAAAATCTCCCATACAGCTGCTTAAATCCATTAAGCGCCTTAAGGGTATTTTTTCTCCACGGAAAAGTCATTGCATTTATCGCTACTGCTTGAGGCTAGCGGTACCTTGAAACAAATGTCTGTAGTTGCGCATTGTTTGATGTTACCATCAGGTCTATTTGTGGAGACCCCCACTTCCGGGCTATAGCTAAAAAAGTTTCCTGATTCAGTTCCCACTCCCCTGGGTGAACTTGATGTCTGCTTAGAAAATCGGCTGTAATGTTTTCCGAACCTGCAATGTGAGTTGCAGGTATGTCTTTTAGATGTATTTCCGCCCATCCCAGAAAGAGTTGCAGCTCTTTGAGTAATGGACCACTCCTGGTCCCGCCTTGTCATTGCTGCCCGATTGTCCGTCTGAACTAACACTGATTTTCCTTTTAAAATTGGGAGAAAGTGTATGCATGCTTTTTTTATGGCTCTCAGTTCTCTGAGGTTTGACTGCACCCATTTGAACTCTTGAGGCCACATTCCTTGCACATACTCTGTACCGCATGTAGCCCCCCATCCGGTGAGGCTTGCATTGGTTGTAACCACTATAGGTTCTTCCACGTTCCAATTTCTCCCTTTTATTAATCTCGGGAGACTTAACCACCAAACTAACTCTTTGTTTACGTGGTTTGACATGACAATTACTTGACTCAGATCTTCTAAGTCCTTGTTCCATTGGGTCAAAAAACATTTTTGCAATGGCCTCATGTGAAGTCTGGCCCAGGGTATCACTTCTAATGCTGCCGCCATTAGACCCAGTACCCTCATGCAGTCTGCTGCAGTGACCCTTTTTAACACTCTGAATTTTCTTATTTCCTTTGTTAAGGTAACTCTTCTTTCTAGTGACAGAGCTACCGTGGTTTTTACTGTATTTATGACTACGCCTAAGTATTGGATTTCTTGGGTGGGAGTGAGGTGACTCTTTTTTAAATTTAATAGCCAACCATGCTCTGTAATAGTGTCAATAACCACCTGTGTATGGTCTATTGCTTGTTGTCTGGTCACTCCTGCCACCAAAATATCGTCCAAGTATGGCCATATCATTATGCCCTTTTTTGTTAGAACCGCTATGATGGTAACTAATACCTTTGTAAAGGTGCGTGGGGAGGTGGACAGGCCGAAAGGCAGAGAGGCGAACTGAAAATGTTGGTGGAAAACATAAAATCTTAGGAATTTTTGGTGGTCTTTGAGGATTGGTATGTGGAGATATGCATCTGTTAGGTCGATTGAGACAAGAAACATACCCCTCTGTAGCACTGATAGACTGACCTGAGGGACTCCATCTTGAATTTTCTGATTTTTATGTTTTTGTTCAACAACCTTAAGCCAGGATCGTCCTGAAGCCCCATGATGTTTTTTTTTACTATAAATATCTAGACCTTGTTCTACCACTGGTACTCTCACTACTGCCCTTTGCTATAGTAAGGAGACTAGGCTTGCTGACAAAGCTATCCTGTTTTCCTTTGACAAGGGAATTGGAGAAATTTTGAAGAAATTTGTTGGGGCTCGACGAAAGAATTCTATAGCGTACCCCTTGCGAATAATCTCCAACACCCACTGATCTGCTATGGATGCTTCCCATATTTCTACAAAATTTATCAATCTCCCTCCTACAGGGACCTCTAAGGATGGATCCCCTAATGTGGCGTCATTGTATAAATCTTCTGGAGCCTGCTCTGGCCTCCCTACCTCTCTGGCCACGAAAAAACTGCCTAGAGGTACCCTGACTGCCTCTCAGGTAACTTTTACCAGGACGGTAAGATTTGGCTTCCCTATAGTCCGAAAATGTCCTAGACAACCTACCCCCATAAGGTCTCTTCACCGATTTCTCCTGAGGAAGCCAATTAGACTTACCCCCAGAGGATTTGCTGATAATGTCATCTAAATTTGAACCAAAAAGAAACTCTCCTAAATAAGGAAGGGAAATAAGTCTATTTTTGGACTGAGAGTCCGCCAACCATGGCTTGAGCTACAAAGCTCGCCTAGTCACTACAATATTGGCACTTGCCCTAGCCGCTAGCTTAACTGAATCAAGAGAAGCTTCACACAGAAACTCGATAGCGAGCTGAATATTATGTACAATTTTTAGCAAATCACCTCTTTTAACACCTATTAGACCAGATTCTAGGTCACTACCCCAAGCTCTAAGAACTCTGGAAGTCACAGCAGAAGCTACCGCAGGTCTAAACGTCGCCCCCACCAGGGAATGTTGTTTTCTTAATACTCCCTCTACCTTCCTGTCCATACTATCTCTAAAAGCGTTAGCATCATCTAACGGGAGAGTAGTTTTTTTAGACAACCTGGCCACTGCTGCATCTACCTTTGGGGGACTTTCCCATTTATGCACAATATCTGAAGGAAAAGGATACATTTTTACCATCTTACTAAGTACTGCCTTTTTATCGGGGCGTTTCCATTCCTCTGCTACCAAATTTTTTATTATATGTGAAACTGGAAATTCCCTATTCTTTTTTGGTTCCAAAAATATAAGGTCTTGTAATTCCAAGTTCTGCTTAGTATCCTGAATATTAAGGGACTTATGAATAAGTTTAAGTAAATTATCCAGAAGATCCGGGCTAAAATTACCTAGCCCCTCTGACTTAACTGACTCCCCTGACGAAATAGATTGGTCCGAATCTTCCTTCGGACACTCCCCCTCAGACATGTCAGAGTCACTGATAACCGGCCGACTTCTTTTAAGTGTTAACTTTTTTTAGGTCCTCCTTAGTTACGAAGGTCTCTGACATAGCTGCTTTAATTTGTGCAACTAGATCCGGCACAAAGGATGGAGATTGTGTCTGTTTACCCGCAGTACAAGAGCTGCATGAGGTTTCCTGCCAACCTTCTGGCAAAACACTATCACATAAAAAACATCTTAGTGAGGTTTTTTTCTTCGTCTTAGACCTAGTGTCTGAAGACATTGGGCCTGATCCAGAGCTTCGATGTTACACTGAGCGCTGTAGCGCTCAGCGTAACATCGGTGCTCTGGCCCAACACTCCCCCTGTGCGGGCGTATGGCCACTTCCTTACGCTGGCTGAAGGCTACCCTCACACTGGAGCGTATGGCCTCTTAGCACGCCCCCCCAGCCTGATTTACTTACCTCCCCTTGCCCACCAGGAGTAACGTGAGCGTTGGGACGCTGGAGGACGTCCCCTCCAGCGTCCCAACGGCGCTACTATGGACGCCCGATCGTAGATCGGGCATTTCCATAGTAA
>WWET01007734.1:17744-41615 GCA_011038615.1 Limnodynastes dumerilii | reverse complement strand
CGGGTAACCGCCCGAACCTCCCCCCGCTTTACGCTATACAGATTGGCAGCGTTCATACAGGAGAATGTATGAACGCTGCCAATCTGTATAGCGGAGAGTGGGGGGATGTCCGGCGCCTATCCAGCATGGTGCTGGGATGCACTGCATCCCCTCGCGGAACGGGTCACGCTGGCCCTGATGGAAGGGGATGGTTAGGGTTAGAGTCAGCCAGTGAGTAGGGGAGTCTAGGCTTAGGCTGTGGGGATGGGAATCTTAGGGCCAGGAAGTGGAGAGGAGAGTCTTAGGGTTAGGCTACAGGAAGGGGAGTCTTAGGGTTAGGTCACGGGGAGGGGAGTCATAGGGTTAGGCTATGGGAAGGGGAGTTAAGGCTTTCAGGAGGGGGGAGTATTAGGGTCAGGCTGCGGGGAAGTGAGTCTTAGGGTCAGCCTGCGGGAGGAGAGGGTTAGGGTAGTGGAATGGACAGATGCAATCAAATCCATTTGTAATTCGCTGGTATGAAATGGCCCTTTTAAAAAAAAGGGCCATTCATACAGGAAACTCCCACCCAATTGTACTAATTTCCTCCGTGCGGAATATAGGACAACAAAGTGCTTACATTTGTAACTGCAGGGCTGTGAATGTATGGACTTTTGAGAAGATCCAGAACTCTGCATGCTTTACGTGCACGCGAGGGTCCGTAGGTACAATCACGTACCAGGGAGTGCACGTCCCCTGCACTCACTGCTCTCAGCCGTAAATCTGGACATTTACGATTCCTACCTTAACTTTTACAACTTGGTCCTAGTCGTAACGGGGCCACCCAACCCCTAATTTAAATGTCTATCTCCGCCTCTATACCATGTGTGTGTGCATGCGCATATGTTACCTGACAGGGGACTTACAAACGCTGTATGCGTAACAAATTCTGGATCTTTGCCTTTGTACATAGGTCTTAATTCGTATATGTATATCATTAGCGTCTGACATTTCAGTGCAGGATCACACAAAGCATTGGGGAAACATAAAAGACATTTGCACATTTTACGATAACGAGTGGGTGGAGATACAGACAGGCTGAGAGATTGCTGTGTTGTACACCATGAGCTGGAAAGCACAAAGAATGTAAAGCAAGAGAATGATACTCCCATATTATGAATGATTGGCTTCCTTGTGGCTATAATAGATGCTGAATTATTAACAGATAATTACATCGCTTAGCTGCTACTAAAATATTAAGACACACTTGTCCCCAAAGAGGCAAGGTGCCAGCGAAATATCAAGTAATGAATAGCTGAGGGGAAACCAGGAAGAATGGGGCTATGTGTCACATTTTTGGGTAACTCCTTCACTGCTGGGTCAATGCAGATTCATAATACAAAAAAAAAAATTTTTATTGGGATCACCAGCACAGTTCCTACTCATATGCTTAACAGGCAAATGGCTCATTATGTAAACAACTGGCTTTGTTCCAAATGATAATACATGAATTTAACCATCTTGATAGTTCACAATGGTTGTAAATGATAATTTACTTTAACATGTAATCATCATATACAGTACTACACATATTTGTGATATATTATTGATTTACATTTGTATATGTACTGCATTATATAATACGCAATTGGTTATAGAAATTTTTATACTAAAACTGGACAGAACACTAGAACACTAGAAGAACTTCTGTACACAAAATGGAAGTTGCTTGGATCAATTTAGAGGTTAATGCAAACAGGTGCATGACAGGCAAAGGTAATCTACTTAACAGAAACAAAGGAAAGAAAATGCCCCAGCCGTACCCGGTCACCTTAATTTAAATGACTCAACCCCCACTTTACCTAACTTTTTCTCAAGTTCCCTGTGACATGCCCTTTTAAATGAAGTCAGTACGAGTGCTCTTGAAGTCCGCTAGTACATGACCTCTGTCCCTAACTACTGCGCACATTGTGTAAAGAAAACATACGACGCTTGCACAGTAGTTACATTCTAAAATATTCACACCTGAGAAGCTGGAGCTTCTTAGGTGTGAGTCTGGACCACAGGCTGGAAGATTGCAGTTTGCTGCATTTAAAATTTTTAGCATCCCAGCAGCTCATTTTCTGAAGTGAAGCCATTTGGGCCAGACAGTATGCACAGAGTTTGTAATCCCTCCACAATGTAAGAAAAAATAGGACAATATAATCCTATATTTCAAACATGCAAGGTTAGTGCACTACCTTTGTACATATGGCACATCCAGTCTCGAGAGAGCTGCATACCTGGGCAAATCCATTAGCCATGGGCACACTTCTACTGCCCACTGCCGCTAAAAATGTTCTGTGTCAGTGGGCCAGGCAATGCCTGTCTTTGGCTGAATGCACTGCCTGTAAGCTGCTGGGAGAGAGGATCCTAGAAGTGTACACATGATTGTCCCATACCTCTGATACTGCAGCAAGATATCAGAAGTATGTAGGAGGGGAAAGATGGGAAAAGGAATGTCAGTGTTAATAATCTTTCTGCAATTAGCTTTGCAACTATAATAACGTGGGCCTAAAGAATAATCCAGATCTAAGCATAATTTTCAAGCAAAATGCATGATGTAACAATGTAAAGTATTTGAAGCACATTTACACCCACTCCAGAGGTGTTGTGATTTCCAAGATACGTCAATGTCTGGAAAAACTTGACGTCAATGTCTGGAAAAACTTGGAAATGCATTCAAATACTTAATTATGCTAGAATAAATTCTGTAGAAAGGTTACACTTCTGGATAGCATGCATTTACATTTAAATATGAGAATGCATTTAAAAATGTAGTTGCCCTTCTGGATTATAAAAGTGAAAAAAGAGGGGTGGATCATAAAAGTGTTTGTAAACTCTTTTTTATAAATATATGCGCTTCAGGATTGCTGTTTACAATCTAACTTTATACATTTGAAGTACTCATTAACAAATCATTTTATTTTTTAAATTACATTTTTTATTTTATTTTTCTTATTCACCTGTAAGAGTTAATATTTGTTTTTTTTCTGCAATTTTACTGAGGAATTCCAATTTAAACTTCCTGTTTCCATAAAAACATTGCTGATTGGCTGCCAAACAACAGATCAGAGGTGCCTTTTTTAACATGATTTATATCACAGGCTTCAAACTTATTTATGCATTAATCATGAATAAACACACAATACTTATTATGGCGCAAATGGTTCATATACATCAGCAAACAAAGAAAAGCTTTAGTTAAATTACGTTTGGAATATTAGCGGTCCACAGAGTAATTTAGAGTTCAATTAAGTGAGAGTAGTGTTGAAACAGAGTGCTGTACCGGGAACCAGATCTGTCACTCCGGTTCTACAAAAGTAAATGAAAATAGAAAATCCATAAGCACTAGACTCAACCACTGAACCCTGATTTAAAATACACTTAGTTATTTATTACTAAACACTCACATATAAAAATAGCTGGTAATTAAGAAAGCATAATATTGCACCCAAGCTGATATATTGTAATCATGATGTTCTCATAATATAATACGGTTTCAGTAACCACACATGGTCGATTTTATAACCAGTTCCTTTTAAATGCAAACCACCACTTAAAGCAGTTCCAGTTATTTGAAAGGGTTACCGCAACAATATCTTTTATAGTGTTGTAGAATACCTGACCTCCAGGTCGGTCCTTGAACTTGTGGACACTGTGATCCCGGCAGCAGGATTATAAGCTGCAAAAGTGTTACAAAAAAACTTGTTAAACACAGTCTCATGTTAAAAATGTAAGTGCTTCCCATTTCTCTGCTAAGTGTGGTTAATTACTGGTGATAATCTAAAAACTTATAGTCACTGTATTAGCAACTGCGCTGACGTGTTTCATCGGGCATCCTCCTAGTTTCACCAGAAGGTTATGACCAGCTTCAAATCGTCTCCCTCGTTGAATAGCCATGAAAAGATACTTAATTATTTCACAGGTGATTCGTTTAACATTACAAAATCAGCTCAAATATAAATTCAAAGAAATAATAAAAACCTCTGGTAGAAAGTGCAAAGAAAAATGGAATTGTTATATATTAGCATAAAGATAAATATCTAATAGCAAATAGATACAATATTAAACATTAGTCATCTGATTATTTTGTATATTATATAAGTGTCTATTTTTTCATGTGCTTCTTGAATTGAAACTCAAAAGACATATTTATACACACAAGGAAAACTAGTATGCCTAGACTATAAGATGTAAATTAATACAATAAAACATGAACAGTATATAATATTGGTAAATAAATAGAAGAATATAAAATAATCCTTCAAACTATAGATTATTAACGTAATCAAAAAGTACCTTCAAAGATTATAAAAACATAATACAATAACAATACAATAATACAATACAATAATAATACAATAACCCTTAAACTCTAAATCTATTGTCTCGTTGAAGCCTTCTGGATACAAAACTGATAATGTGTGTATCCAGAAGACTTCTCTTCTGGATACATGCATTATCTGTGGTGGCCACATGTTCAAGGCCTGACACCTTTAACAAAGAGAATTTGCTATGATAGACAGTTTTAAAGTGTGTTGCCATGCTGTTGTTTGGATTTTGATATATTATAGATGGTCAATGTTCTAAAAATCTTCAATATAGGTTTCACATAGTCCTCACTACGTACTGGGAGCCAAAGCTACATAACATCACATATATCACAAACTGGCTAATTAAACAATTAATATATTGATTAATTGTGAAGGTGCGGCCCTTAACATGCGAAGTAATGTTTTGCTATGGCACATAAAGTTACATTAAACATTGTGTTTTGCCACACTTAAAATTCTCTAATTAAAGAGGTAAAAATCTAGACATTGGGTTAATCGAATGATGTATATCTTGTTTTCAGT
This sequence comes from Limnodynastes dumerilii, assembly GCA_011038615.1. Classification (NCBI taxonomy): domain Eukaryota; kingdom Metazoa; phylum Chordata; class Amphibia; order Anura; family Limnodynastidae; genus Limnodynastes; species Limnodynastes dumerilii. The sequence goes on along the minus strand of WWET01007734.1, from coordinate 36,762 downwards.
AAGTTTTTCAATGTTTTGGCTTTTTAAACACTATTTTTAGTCAGACAGGGAGTGTCTTCTTTAAGAGGGGATCTAATGGCAGGATAGAATAAGTTTGCCTTATTATTTTGAATATTTTACCTGCTAAAAATTTGTAACTAGAAACAAATGTCAAATTTTTATCAAGAAGACTTTGACTTTTGATTGTTCTCCTTAATTATTAGGGGTCCTTTTGTTCCATATTTAAAGAAGACTGCATAGCCTCATCTAGCAAAGGATTTTTCCTTGAATGCTTCTACCAATTTTTATGCTTGTGGAATAAAGTAGGAGGTTGAGGAACAGTTGCGGCGTAACCTTGCAATTGTCCCTTTCGGCATACTGGACATCCAATTTCTGTGGTGATTACTTGAGTAATCAAAATAGTTATTTGTATACACAGATTTGACAAAAGTTTTTGTAATATTGTAATATGTTGATGGCGGATCCGTGTATCAAATGGGTAAAAGATAAGTAAAAATGTTATTATTTAAACCTGTAACAAAATTTAAAAAAGATTTAGTGGGGCCATCCCATACAAAAAACATATCAGTGATAAAGCACCAGCTCCACGCTGCCTCATTCCTGCCTCATGTGGAATGTTTGTATACAGTCCCTATACATCATCACATGTGGCCAGTTGGTATGAAGATTTCCATTCAAGTGAAGACAAGCAGTGCAAAAATTGGGTTTCATCTTTGAGATGCACTCTCTGGGAGACAGCATATGGCTGCAAAAAATGGTCAACTGAAAAAGAGAAGTTTGATGGTAAAGAATTAGTAATTGATATTTGTTTTACATTGAAGTGGGTAAAAAAAATATATTTTTTTACACTTGCTCTCACAAGTTCCTTTTGTTTTAGTCCAACAGACTGTGTAAGATATCAAAACTCCCAATATCCTCCTCATCTAGTCTTATGGTGTTCTCCCCATAACATCCTTTCCCCCTTCCCTGCTCACAAAATATATCTGGCTACATAGTGAACACGCTCACCTATTCAGTTCTACATATAATTCAAAGTAGGTGGGAGAAAACATTAAACATTTAGCTAACAGAGATATTTGAGCAGGGTTCAATTCTTTATTTAAAAGAGATTAAATATCCTTCTTACTTCTTTATCCCCTGAGGTGATTGATTTTTCTTCACTCCTCTTCCTCCATATGGTCATAATCTCTTTTCCACCTGGATGATTGGGATTCCAATATTTGAAACTGATTTGATGTTGGAATCTGTATCAAATGTTTAAAATCCCATGCTCCTCCCTTGAAAAGCAGGCAGTGGAGAGTTGACCAAAGAGGAGGAGGGGTGCAGGATAAGGGGTGAGGTAGATGTCCACAATTGGAATTTGGTGGGTCGACTTTAGGGCCTAACAATAGGTTCTTTTTGATTATTATTTATACTCTCATAATTACCCTTCACATTTATCTTACGATGGTCTCCCTCATTTCTGTCTTTATTTTCAGGAATTTCTCTGGTTGTCCGTTACTATCAGGACCAACTGGGAAGTTGTGTATTGTCTTTAGCTATCGGACAAATTGGAAATCACAAAACTACTGCAGCAGCTATTCGACCTAGGTGGACATTCTGATCTAGGTATCTCTTCATTGCCTTCCAATAGAACGTTATGCATATGCTGCTCTGTGACTCTTTCCCATCATGAAATAAATGTGAGTGAGTGCACTTTATAACAACAGTGTGGAACCACCATACAGATATTGCTGAGGTAAACCCTTTCAAATAACTGGAACTGCTTTAAGTGGTGGTTTGCATCTAAAAGGAACTGGTTATAAGATCGACAAAGTGTGGTTACTGGAACTGTATTATATTATGAAAACATCAGACCAGATTCACACATGTGTAGTAGGTAATTTACACAATCTACGTACCACTTAGGTACGAAGATTTACTATGTGCGATCTTTAAGGACCAAATGTAGTTTCCTAAGAAGAAAGTAGCGTGCCTTATTAAGAAGGAAAATACGCACAGGGGGGCGTGGCTTGGGAGCTTCATGGAGTAAGACGTGTCTCGTCTTCTCCCCGGCCTGATCCATCTATTTATCCGCTGAGGGTGGCCCTGCGGAGACTAGACCGGACCTGATCGGCTGCTCCTGACTTCCTGGCTCTTCCTGTGGTGACGGGACCTGTGCGTGTGTCGGCGCTGTGCGGGTCGACTGGTGCTGGGATCGCGGCATTGCGGAGGCATAGCGCAGGCGCATGTGGCAGCAGGTTGCATCGATTCTGGATGGAGTCGGCGCTTCTGGAGCCTAGATTCTCCTGGGGGCATAAAGGTGAAGATCTGTTAAGAGGGGTTGGTGCCTCAGCCTGGCTAATTTGTTCTCCAGCCATGGTACTACAGTTTAGGCACCAAAGGATGTCATTTTAGGCTCACGGTGAGGCTGCTCTAGGACTGCCGGGGGGTTTTCTGCTTTCCTGCCTCTGTCTCCTGGGTCCCTTTACCGCTAGTACGATCTCCTACTGTGTTTATAAAATCATCAGTGGTCCCCTGAGAGCCTGGAGAGCTGGCTTGGGGCATTGTGAGTGAACTTCTGCAATATAAGTTTATTTTTCCTGTTATTCAGTGCTGCCTTAGTTACTCTGCAGTGGTATCTATAACAGAGGTGCAAGTACTGCTCAATTATAGTTTGCCTCCTATATTCAGGGCATCTATTGAGTTATCACAGAGCTCTTCTGGCTGACTAGAGTGGTTACAAAACAAGTACTGCTTCATTACAGGGTACCTCCTGCTACAGGTGCACTTCTTGCTATATTAAAGTGGAATTCCAAAACTTACAAGTATTTAGTCACTACGGTGTACCTTTTTGCTTTACTGCAGTGGAATTACAAACATTCATGCATTGATTTACCACAGTGTATCTCCTGCCTTTGATGTACTCCTTTCTTCGCTATAGTGGATTTACAACACTACAGTATTGATACCACAGTGACACTTATTGAATACATACAGTGTTGATCCACCCTTTGCTCACTTTGCTTTACTACAGTGGATAAAATACAAGCATTGATTTGTCACAAGTGACTTTACAAAATATACTAGTATTGACTTCTCAAGTGCACAATTATTGTCAAACTACAGAGGACCCACTATCATCTGCGTACTGCCTGTTATACTATAAAGTGCACCTTTGTTACGTGCTGCTGTTGCTTTGGTAGCCGGGGATCCGCCCTTGGTTCCCATTCCTTCTTGTTCAGCTTATGGGGAAGTCGGATAAAGCTACGGCCGCTACGGCCAAGTTGGAACGGTCTAGTCGACAGTCCACATCGTGTTCCCAGGAAAGTGCTGGGCCTCCCAAAGATAAGCACGGTATTAGAGGTTTCCCTATTGGTGAGTCTGTGGATAAGATAGCTTTGTATGCAGATGATTTGCTTCTTTTCTTGGTAGACAGTGGTGCTTCACTGGAGTATTCGCGGTGGTAGAGTGTTTCGGCCATTTTTCAGGGCTTAAAATTAACTGGTCCAAATCTAATCTCTTCCCTCTTTCGGTGTACTTCCATGCGTTGGAAAACTAAATTTAAATACCTTGGCATTTGGATATCGAATGAGATCTCTAATTATGTCACCTTTAATATTAACCCTGTCATTGAATACATTAAATTAAAATTAAAATCACAAATGTGGCGTAGACTCCCGTTAACAGTTTTGGGTAGGGTCAACCTAGTCAAAATGCTCATCCAACCCAAACTGCTGTATCCCCTTTTGCAATCTTCTGTTTATATACCCCTAGATGTGTTTAAAACAATCAATGCCCATTTATCATCTTTGGCGTGGGGTGGGAAGCGTGTAAGGGTTCACTGACTGTACTTCAGAGACCTAAAGACAGTGGGGAACTGGCGCTACCTAACTTCAAGCTGTACTACTAGGCGGCCCAACTTAGTAATTTGGTCAGCTGGGTGTCAGGTGCTCCAGAGGCTACTATTAAACATCTTCTTAGGGGGGGGGGGGGCGGAATGGTCCCTGATGCAGAATCTTTTGATACATCAAGGGCCTAGATCTTGTCCAGCTTTACTTGTGTGGGGACTGATGGATGAGGAGATGCTTGACCCGGAGACTCCTCTATGGAACAACCCCTCCTTGAAAGAGTTACTCTCCTTGGACGGCTTGATAGTTTGGGTGCGGTACTGTATAACAGCCATTGGTCAGTTAATAGAGGAGAACTCCTAGAAAACCTTGGCAAAATTGACAGAAGAATTTCCACTCCATCTCATAAAGATACATTCAACTTAGGCACGCTTTACTGGCATTGTATAGTGACGCCCAACCGGTCATGGCAAATTACCCTGTTAAGTCCTTGTTGAAAGGGGCTCCAAATAGAGGCACCATCTCCATGTTGTTTTCCAGGTTGGTTGTTGGTGTCTCCCCTGACGCCTTGGTTAACTTGAGAATGCAGTGAGAGGCAGACATAGGAGTTATGGACAATGAGGACTGGATGGATCTGCAGGGTCGTCTGAGAGATGCTACGCCTTCAGTGCGTCTGCAGCAGGCTCACTTCTATATCTTTCATAGAGTGTATATTACTCCTACTATGGTGGTTAAGATGGATCAAAGCTCGGACGAAAGTTGCCATAGGTGTGGAGTCCATCTGGGAGACTTCTGGCATTTGTTGTGGAACTGTCCCTGGGTTCTAAGCTTTTGGAAGGCGGTGTGGGATACCACGCTACGTACCTTGTCTATCTCCCTCCCAAAGTCTGCCTTTTCGGCTTAACGCTGGTGGAGACCTTTGATGTTGCAACGTACAAATACCTCTTTTCTTTGATGTCTCTGGCCAAGGTGATAGTTGCCAGGGTGTGGATGGCGACATCTCCTTCATCCCATGGCCAGTGGATCTCCTTGGTGAACAACACTATTGGTCATGAGAAATTTGTCTATACTTCCAGGAGGGCAATACACAAATTCTACAAGGTCTGGTCTCCCTACATGCATACTATTTTGAGTCCCTGTGTGAAGCTGACTCTCCCTCCACTGTATAGTACTGCACTTGACCATGTCCACATGGCGTCCACCGTGGTCTCTCTGGCCCACTCCTCCACACATATCCCTTGCGCGTAGTACGGTCTGGGGTGCTATGAATGTGACCATTTTATTTACTTATGGTATAATGAAAACAAATGCAGAATAATAAATTGTTTATTCATTAAGTATATTACAGAGATGCTTACTGGATTATAGTGCAATGCATGTCATTTATTGTGTTTTGTTTTTCCTTTTATTTTTTGTTGGTTTGTTTGTTTGTAAATTGCTTATGAAAAATGCTCAATAAAAAAATTACTTGATTCAAAAAAAAAGGAAAATACACACAAGAAGTTAGGGAAGCCCTAGGGCAAATAAAAAACAAAAAAAAGAAGCCCTAGTGCTAAAAAAAAATAAGGATGAATGCATATCCTCACCTACTTAAAGCTTTTTCAACTGTGAATATGATCCATCATGATTACAATATATCAGCTCGGTTACAATGGGGCTGATTCAGAGATGCGATTGCGAAAAGATCGCAAATATATCAGCTTGGTTACAATATTATGAATTCTTAATTATCAGCTATTTCTATATGTGAATGTTTGTTAATGAATAACTAAGTGTTTTTTTAAAGCCCTTTCAGATTTTCTATATTCAAACAAAGAAAGGGTAGTTTTTAAAAAGCTCTAGTGGTGAATCACTGCACTGAAAGTAAGAACGGGAAATGAGAACCTATATTAGCAATATTAGGAGGCATTAGGGAGAATAGAATTCAGTCATACAGTCCTGGAAGCACTGAAACTCGGGAGGCATTGCTTGATGAAGGGCTGAGTACCCAAAATGCGATGTGGAGCAAATACTCATTATTTTCCCTTATATGTCTGCTCTCCTGCAGCGGCTGTCACAGACTACTTCTGACTTCATCACCTTTGTGCTTCACTGGTTTCAGGGGAAACATTTTTCAAAAGGTTTGGTAACAGTTAAATTAAGGTGCTATATTCTATCAATAAACTGGGTGTATGAAGAGGTATAAAGATAAGCACTGTCTGAGTTACATTTACAAAGATGATTATAAAAACATATCTGATTCAGTAGAGCCTAATGTGTTGGCAGATGATGACACAATAATAACATTCTCAAGAGTTTAGGTAGAGGTAAGGAAAAAGAGGAATAAGAAGCTGGGGAAGAGCTGGGGGTTGAAAAATAATTCAGGGGAGAATGAACAGGAGAAAAAGGTGCCACCTCAGAAGAAAATGAAGAGGAGAAAGTGAAACTGAGATAGATGACTTAGAGGAGGGGGTGGAGAAGATGATGAAGTTCTAACATGTGGGTGAGAATAAGGAAGATGAGAAAAAAATCAGAGCAGAATTGGTGGAAGAAGAGGGTCGTTGGGGTGAATGAAGTTGATAAAGGACGAAGAAGATTGGGGAGAAACTAGCAGATCTGCTGTGCTCAGGGATGTGAGAACAGCAAGGCATAGAGTAGTTTGGGGTGGCATAGCTGGATGTGCCACCAGAGGAGGGGGAGCGGAAACAATCTCTGCTGTGTGTGTTAGTTATACCACGGTTTTAAAGACATCAGAGGCTGTCTGCTGATTTTGAACACCTAATAAAATATAACAAGAAGAAAATGATGAATTTGAACAAGTGTAAACATTTTGTCCTAATAAAGCAACATATAAAAAATGTTTTAATATATAAACAAACATACATACATGATTGAATTATTTTAATAAACACACACACATGAAAGGAACCACTATACAAAATGTAGATGGATTTGCCTTCTAATCATCTGTAGCAGCTCGAGCTGTCAGACTGGAGCTGGGAATATGCTACCTCCTCTTAATGCACCAAATGAGGTTTGAATATGCAGGTTATGGAATCTAATCCATTAAGTAGAGTGATGTCATGGGCCTTGAGCATGTACTTTTCTTTTATTGTAATTTGCAAATGATGGACAGACATTGGCTAACAGTAAGGCACATCAGTCATCATATGTGCACGTGGGACATCAATGGATGGCCTTTGTAATGCCAAAATTAACTTTGATGTTTGGATTTGATGTTTGGAAACTTTCTAGATCTGTAAAGACTTGCTGCAGTTTTCACTCTATCGGGAGTTGCTCGCCAGCTTTCCGGTATTTGGTATGCATACCAGAGCAGGGAGACTGAAACTCAGAGCCTCATCACGCTGATTGATAAGCATCTTGCGTGTGACCACTGGGTAGTTGGACCTTGGTAGGATAGACTCTGGCATTACAGTGTCATCAGGGGAAGCATTTGTGGATTGGCCAAACAGCTGGGATTGAGCAAGTCAGGACATCCAGGTGACTGAAACTAGTGAGGAAAGGAAATGTAATAAACCTGCCTGGCATTTATTTAATGTTTGAATATAAAATTCTAGTGATTATTTGTTTCTTACAATAAACGAATAAAAAAATTATAAAAATAAAATACAAAAATTATAAACAAATACTGTTTACTTTACAGCATTTGCTTTAGTAACTAAAGAAACCTTGGAATACTGGGTAAGCCACAGCAACCTCTGTCCTTTTTTATAGAAGAGTGGGTGGGGGGAGGGATTTAAATTAGCCGGGGAGGATGTGGGGAAGGGATCACCGTTCATATTTTTCTTCTTAAGAAGGAAAATAGAAACAGTTAGTTAAGCCCTATGACTCTCTTAACTGCCTTAAGGTTCCTAAAAATGGGGGCGGGTTGGGGGGCAGATCAGCTGAACCTAACTCATTCTGATCTACTGTATGAACACGTTCATAGTTGAATGGCAGAGGGGAGACATTGGGAAATATCTAGACCCCCGCATGCTTTAGGTGCGTGCGGCTGTCCATAGTTACACAGCCGTAGTGGGGATTGCACGCCCCCTGCACTAACTGTTTTCGGTAGGAAACTCTGTTCTATACGAGCCCATTTGCATGCAAATAGGCTGTGCTACCCTTCAGCCTGCTAAAGTGTGGGGGGGAAGCATGCTAAGTGTACAGTGCATAGGGAAATGGGGGGTATACCATTTACAAAGCGCTTAATGAATCTGCAGCAGTATCATAAAACAAAAAGGTACCTGACCTTTCAAAAAAATGTACATATAAAGGAAACAATAGAAATATGATAAAGCGCTGATCTGAGTGTATAAACAAGTCACTACCATGCACACTAAATATAATTAAAAAACATAGAGGCATATAGTGAAACGAATCTTGGGTGGAACAAGAATGGAACGGATTTTCAGTCTCCTCCAATTGGGTACATAAAACACAAATAGATAAAAACACTAATTAATAATAAATCGTGGATAATAAATAGGTAGATAATAAATAAGCAACCAGGATTCCGAAATAAATGAAATACTTTACTATAAATATTTAAAAAATGACAGAATCCTGAACATATACAATAAATAAACAACTGGATAAAAATCAGAGTCCTATAGGAAAGCTCCTACCCCAGTCTTAAGATGGATAAGCAGACGGGACGTGAATCACAGATATGGCAGGTTGGGACGTCTCCCAGCTGACGATCAGATGATTGCTGCACACAGACTGAAGATGCTGGAGCCGGAGGGTGCCTGAGGGAACTCTGTACACCGGATTAGCTTAACATGTTTCGGGTCCTTGCCCTTTCTCAAAAGCGATCAGCGGACGTATGAACCGCTGACCCGTATGATTGATTTAAGGCAGGCTTATGGTAGCGTAAGAGGAGTGACAGGGGGCGTGCACTCCTCTCTCTCTCAGACGGACAGACCACAGAAGCGTACGTCTCCACTTCTCTAAACCCGCAGCTTAGTAAATCGCCAAAATCTAAGACTCCCCTTCTATGCTGGATCCCTTCCCCGAAGTCCACTAACCTGTCGGGTCTCAGCAGGTGTTGTGGCAGGGAATTGCGGTGAGTCCAGATGTCAGAGAGGTAATAAATAGGTAAGTTTCCGAAAAAAAAGATTTGGAATACTTACCCATTCATTTAAAAAAAATTTCTTTTCTAAACAGACAGCCGACAATCAGCTGTTAGCTGTGTTTATTTCAAAAATGTCATTTTCAGAGCGGTAAACGGAACAAGATACACATTCAGACATTTGCTGACTATCAATACAAAGAAATCTGTTTCCAAAGATGGAAATTATGTTTTTATTACTGTTAAACTGTCTGTTATGACACTTATGTGTTATTGTGTGTTCATAGGATAAGCATTGTAATTTAAGAAAAAAAAAAAAATTTTCACTGTATATGTAAAGCACTGATCTATATAAATCTATATTGAAGAAAAGTGTAGAACAGGAGATGCCAATAGCGTAATAATTTATATATGATATATGGCAGTTTAAAAACCAAACCAAGTGATTTTAGTTATTTTCCTACCACATCTGTGTTTGAACCACATAAAGGGTTTAGGCATAGCAGATCACAAAGTTTACATAAAATTCTCAAAGTGACTTTCAGTTGTATACTATGCATTCAGTGAATATCCATCATGAATCCCAAGCCGGGAAACAAAGCACAGGACAAAGTCAGAATAAAGGGGGTCTATTTACAAACTTAATTTTCATGTAATAATGCTCATTTTCTTGGGCATCTCTCCACCGGCCCGTTCTTTTCAGAGCGGGCCGGCGGTTCGTAATATATATATATATATATATATGTTGGATCGGGTGTTTATACACCCCTCCCGGCTGATTACTAACGCCAGCCCAGGCTATGCCAGCGATCTCCCCCAAAAGCAAAACTTACCTGTCCGGGAGACGCGTCCGACTCGATATGAAACCATGCGTAGTGTTTTTCATACTGGCACTTGAAATTTTCAAGGTTCTGCACAGGTGTCTCTTCGCATGCGCAAGACTTCATTCATTTGAAGTATGAATGAAATGTTCTGCAATGAGCCCAGAGATCATCGCGAGACCTCACCACAGGAGTGAGTATTTGTAATTTTAAATGTATGAAACTGCCAGGCGCACTCAGCTTCATTCATTTAAAAATGTTAAGGTAAGTAAATAGACCCCATAGTGTGTTAGTTTTAAAACACAGAAAAAATATGAATTAAAGATATTGATAAAATCAAATCTTATCTGATTGTCTTTTAGACATCCAGATCCTTTGTATATAGAACTCCTATGCGTTTCATCCGGTTACAGTCTCCGGTCCAATGGCCCGATTTGCGAAATAGAGACATCCAAAAGTTACTTTGCAGCTATCTCTATTTTGAATAGGGGGCCATTTTAGAATTTTTTTTTATGAATGGGTGAGTGTGTTGATCGGCATACTCGCCCATACATTTTCACAGACCCGCCGAATGACAGCTACGGAGAGGTGAATAACCTCTCCAGGGCATTTTAGTATTAGGGGGTGTTAGGGTTAGACGCTTAGGAAGGGCGTATTAGGGTCAGGGTTAGAATTAGGGGAAGGGTTGGGGTTAGTTTAGCCACTCACCTTTCAGAGCACTGTGTTCGGTGCTCCGGGGATTGATTGCTATGCCTTTTCAAGGCATAAACAATCAGTACCCCAGCTAGTTCGAAACTGCCTGAGAGAGAATGGCCCTATTGAAATAGGGCCTATCTTAGCGGGCACCAACACCCGTTTCATCCTTTCAAGGGTTAACCGTTGGACTTAATCGGGGAGATAGTATCAGTGGGCCTGATCCAGACCTACAATGTAGCGCTGAGCGTACTAACGCTCAGGGTTACATCGTGGGACTCCCCCTGACACTCCCCCTGCCCCATCATATTTACACTCCCTTATGCCGGCTGAAGGCTACTCTAACTTCAGCCGGCGTAAGGGAGTGTAAATACGCTGGGACGGCAGCGTTAGTACGATAACGCCGCCCTCCCAGCCTCATTACCCTCCCTCCCCCCGCCTACCTGCACTAACCTCAGTGTAGTAACGCTGGGGGACGCCCCCTCCAGCATTACTACGCTGAAGCTACGGATGCCTGATCCACGATTTTAAGCGTATATTACGCTGCTGACTGGCTTTTTAACGCCAGCCAGCATAAGTCTGGATCAGGCCCAGTGACTCTAATGGCAAACTGATCAACTTTAAATAGTAGAAAGCATGCTGATTTCCAATTATTATATATATAAAGAAGGAAGGATGGCACTCAATAGACTTAGGAAGGTGCAAAATATGCCTCAGAGGGCAAATTTAATAAACATAAAAGGGTCCCAACGCTTCAGCTGGGTCAATGATACAGACCCGTGTGTGTGTGTATGTGTGTAAGCTCTGTACTGTAGCAATGGGCCTGATCCAGACCTACGCCCGCCGTAGCTAGGATGGCAGGCATAAGCGTAAGATCGGCTGAAAATCCGATCTACGCATGCGCCGGGCAGCGTAGTTACCCTTGCTTACGCCGTCTGAAGTTAGGGTAGCCTTCAGCTGGCGTAAGCGAGGGTAACTATGCTGAGGGCAGGGGGAGTGTTGGACGGCGGGCTAGGCAGCCATACGCTCCTGTGTGAGCATATGGCCCCTTCCTTACGCCGGCTGAAGTTAGGGTAGCCTTCAGCCGGCGTAATGAAGGGGCCATACGCCCGCACAGGGAGAGTGTCGGTCAAAATGAACGCCGATACACTGAGCTTTAGTAAGCACAGCGTATCGGCGTAGGTCTGGATCAGGCCCAATGCCCCCAATTTGCCCCTAATATGTGTAACATGTGTGATTAATAACTGCTACCATAGTAAATGGCATCACACCCACTATACAATGCCCTGAAAATTTATTAGGGATTATTTACTGTGCTGATAATAGCCTTTATTAAAACCAAGAGTGGCCCAACCAAGGATGAGCAGAGGTATATGCTAACCTAATGCATGCAAAAGCTGTTAAATAATAAAGTGAAGCTTTTATAAAGTTTGAAATATGTCTATTTGCTATTATCTCATCAACATTTTAAAAGAAACAAAAAAAAAAATTACTAATTCATTTCTGCATGACGACTACCTTGGGAATTCCTTGATCAATGTCACATTAAGCGCCAATACCACCTCTCCACCCACTCCCACCCCATCACCCCTAGTCCAAATGTCCAGTCTAAAAGCCAGATTAAATTAGCCAAGCTTTTTCCTGTCATTTAGGGTAGCAAAAATTCTCAGATTTTTATTTGCACCTCAATGAAGCGCGCATAAAATTGCCCAAATAAAAATCTGTGGAATTAGTTTTTCACCGCAAATAACTCGGATGCAACGCTAATTGAATTGGGCCGTAAATGTCTCCATTAACAGTAATTATTTGTTGGTCTATCTGGGTCAGCAGATTTGTAAATTGAACCCATATGATGGAAATTTTGGAGTGCAGCGAACAAAGTTTTCCAACTAGGCCAATAGCAAGGAGGCAGGCCCGAGTCTGGATTGGGAGGGAGTCTCATAGTAAGCTTAGACAGCTTTCAACACTCTCTCTATGAAAGCATGTAGTCAACAGGGGACAGTGCTAAGCTGTAAGCTGCTGGCAATGCTTTTAGAAACAAAGCTCAGCACTCATAGATTGAATACTGAAACTCTCTAAACTGCAAGTCTTCCTGAGTGCAGAGTGGGCATTTGCTACCTGCAGAACCCCCTGCTGCCACAGTAGCTATGCCAATGGTCTAGTGATACCAGACCACAATCAGGATTGTTTGCTTGTTTATTAATACTTGTTTTGCATATATGTACGATATAAAAAATAAATATCAGTTTTCTTATGCATACCATAACATAGCAGGGCAAACAATAAAGAAACACCAATTAAGAAGTGAGGGAGCCTTTATGAGGGTTTTGTACATGGCCCCCCCCCCTAACTTTGAGACAGGACTGTCTAGATTGAGTCTCCCTTCCCTGCGATTGGACTGTCCCGAGTCGCAGACCAAAAAGGGGTGGGGTTTAAATAGCACAGTAGACCCCACTCCCTTTTCGGCCCGCTAATCGGGACAGTCCCACCGCAGGGGACGGGAGGCTCATTTGGCATCTATTTCTTCCCTCCGGGACATCTTGGAGGGAAGAAATAGATGCCGAATGGGCACCCCTTCCCCTGCCAAGCCTGATATGTGGACTTGGATGCAGATGAATGCCACAGGGCTCCCTGTTCTGAGGGGGCCCGTGTGCACTGAACACCCTGCACTTATTATAGATACGCCTATGAGAAACACATACTTCATGCCTCTGCTGCAAAAAGATTGTCCTGTCAGCATCAGGTTAGTTGGAAGCTATTGCTCCTGGAGGTAATTTACACTTAGGGTAATTTAATGGTGATTTATGTTATTTTCCCATAGTTGTTTTTTGCCTGATGATTGAATATATGAAATTGCACCTAAGACTGGTATAAACAGGTTAAGAAAGTGAAAGACATCGCAGGAACAATATCACTTCCTGTTATATTCATGTAATACATACGGAAATAGCTGCTTCTATTGCTCCTCTGTAACACCTAAACAAGCAGAGGGCAGCTGTGGAAACCGAGTTAAAACATCTTTAATAACCCCAATATAATAAATTATCTTTACACAGCGAGTACACAAAGAACTACGCAAAAGAGCGGGAAAACGCAAACGTGGATACACCCACCTATGCGCGTGCGTTGATATGCGCGTTCACACTTTCGCAGGCTTTTATAAGATTTGAAATTACACATTAATAAACACACTGACAAACTCACATTCATATAGGACTTGTTCATATTTAATGTCTGTATGCGTTCCTATTTATTAAAACCGTGCTTTATCTTTGTAGATGGAATAATCGCCGACCAGCGAATAAATGTAATAACCATGTAATATTTATAGTCTCAGTGTAGATAAGATCATGATCCATATTGTTAGCTTAGTCGCTGAAAGACCGCATGTAGCGGCAGTAGAATATGAGCATAACTAGGTTAGAATAAGAAATGTGTATGATTGTGTGATATGCTGATGACCCTCCGGGAGAAGAACAATGGAAGACCCCAGGACCAATGACAAGCCAGGAACCGAAGAAAGATTAAGATCTCTCCAACCCTTTCATCGTTGGACATAAACAGAAATTTTTGGACATTGTATCACTCTCTCTGATAAGGCATCTGGATTATAGTCTTGCCAGCTAGCTGGTCGCGCTGTTGTATCATTTGAAGCTGTAACCCTTTCCTTGGTGAGATAAAACACGCTTTTCTGGGTTGGACCGCATCTTCGACTCTGTGGTAACTTTGGGTAACTATTGCGTATAATTGCGTACTGACGCACGTGGTACTTTTGGAGTAAAATGACCCAACACAGCTCATGTACTTGCTTTATTAAATACAGTGTGGATTGAAGCAGAGCGCAGACTCACAGCGCATCAGTCTTAGCCTTTCAAGCTGTCTCTTACTGGAGGTAGTTTTTGGGGTTTAGCTTTTTCTTTAGGTTGTTGCAAATCAGGGATTAAGTTATTTTCATGTTACATAAAAGAATTATAGCTCTTGGGCCTGATCCAGACCTATGCCAAACCGCTGTGCTTAATAAAGCACAGCGTATAGGAGTGCACACTTCCCGGCACTACCTCCTGTGCAAGTGTATTTTCCCTCGCTTGCGCCGGCTGAAGGCTACCCTAACTTCAGCCGGCCTAAGCGAGGGAAAATATGTTCACACAGGAGCGTATCACCGCAAACCCCCCTCCCTCCCTCATTAAACTACCTCCCCCACCCACCTACACTAACATGAGCGTAGTAACAGCGAGGGACGCCCCGTAGTAATGCCGGCCAAAATATGGCCGGCACATGTGCAGATCGGCTTTTAAGCCGATCTTACGCTTACGCCCGGCGTATTACCGCCGGACTGCGTAGGTCTGGATCAGGCCCCTTGTCTGTTAGTGAGTGGGCATAGCCTGTGTCCAACACTATAGTTCGATATTTCTAAGTGTTTACAATATTCTTCTCTTCTTAAGTTTTCTGGCTCCCTATATCCTTGATAATAACATAGGTCATATCTCTAGTCATTTATCTCCCTACATAACAGAATAAACCCTGTCTGATGGCCTGAACCCAAGATACCAATTACACTAAGTCTTACTTTATATTGAGTAACTAACTTTAAGACTCCCCTTTTACTCTTGATCCCCTCCCGAAGCCTTACCCCAAGACTTCCTTTCTACACTCAATCCCCTCTCTGCAGCTTAAACCTAAGACTCCCCTTTTACACTAAATCCCCTCCCCGTAGCCTAAGTCAGTGCTTCGCAACCAGTGTGCTGTGAGATCAGTGTGCTGTTGTCAACTCCCTCCTTCCCTCCACACTTTAATGCTTTGCTGCATCTCAGTCCAGCCCTGACACAGAGTGTCAGCCGGGACTTACTACAGTGTGACGCTGGGCGACCTCAGGTCATGTCAGCGTCACACACACACACAGCACCTTAGAAGACAGTACCAGGAAGAACACCCTGAAAAGGTAATTAAATTGTATGCAGGCTGGTGACACTTGCTGGGGAATACAAGGGAGGCTACTGAGAAGGCTTCAGACATATGATGGTGGCTACTGGGGAGGTCCAACACTATAGTTCGATATTTCTAAGTGTTTACAATATTCTTCTCTTCTTAAGTTTGCTGACTCCCTATATATTTGATAATAACATGGGTCATATCTCTAGTCATTTATCTCCCTGCATAACAGAATAAACCCTGTCTGATGGCCTGAACACAAGATACAATTACACTAAGTCTTACTTAACATTGAATATATGTGTGGTTTGGTGACTACAGACACAAAGGTTCATAAATTCAAGTACAATGTTACTATAAGACACTAAACTTTTGTATTGTATAGTCAATATGAATGAAGATATGTTAAATTCCTCGATTCAGTTCAGTTTAAGCTGAGATGAATATTTTAAATGTGGCAGCAAAAAAATTATAAATACAAAAACAACAAATGGTGTTTTATTCATATATATATATACAGGAAGGCTGATCTAGATGTGAGAATACGCCAGTTCATGTAGTATATGTCAGCATGATTTTTCAATGCACATGCTCAGAAATGAAGCACACACAATTATGCCCTATTCAGACCTGAACGCAACTCTGGCTGCGTCAGGTTGCATTCTGTATGGCGTGTTGTGGGGGGTTTGGGTCGCCATTTAGAGCCCTTTTTGGTTTTTGACTAGACCAGAAATGACTGTTCCTGTCCCCGCCTGGGTGAGTTATGCGATGATCTCCAGAAGGATGTGCCCACTGGTAAGTATTTCCCCAACTTCAACCCTTTTCCTAATCCTCGAACTAACCCTCCCTTCCCCATAGCCTAACCCTAACCTTCCTCTTCTATGCTCCATCCCCTCCCCGTAGCCTAAGTCAGTGCTTTGCAACCGGTATGCTGTGAGATCAGTGTGCTGCTGTCAACTCCCTCCTTCCCTCCACACTTTCCTGCTGTGCTCCATCTCAGTCCAGCCCTGACAGAGTGTCAGCCGGGACTTACTACAGTGTGACGCTGGGCGACCTCAAGTCATGTCAGCGTCACACACACACACACAGCACCTTAGAAGATAGCACCAGGAAGAACACCCTGAAAAGGTAATTAAATTGTATGCAGGCTGGTGACACTTGCTGGGGAATATAAGGGAGGTTACTGAGAAAGCTTCAGACATAGGATGGTGGCTACTGGGGAGGAAGCAGACACATGATGGGGATACTGGAGATGCTGCAGACGCATGATGGGGCTACTGGGGAGGTCAAAGTCATATGAATGGGGATACTGGGGATGCTGCAGAGACATGATGGGGTATACTGGGGAGGCTGAAGAGACATGATGGGGAAATGGGGAGGCTGCAAACACATGATGGGGCTATTTGGGAGGCTGGAGACACATGATGGTGGAAACTGAAGAGATACTGAAGGAAGACATATGATGTATATTTTTGTTTTTGGCCACGGAATTCCAGAAAGGTTGAGGAGCACTGGCCTAATGCACTAACCTGTTCTGTCGGATCTGGCGTCAAATACCAAACATCTTGCATCAAGTACGGATGTCGGAAAGCTAATAAATGAGTAAGTTGATGAAAAATAGATTTGGCATACTTACCCATTCATTATAAACACATTCTAATTAGTCACAGACAGTCGGTTGTCTGTATGTTGAAAATCTGAGGCATGTAGTCAATATACAGGAAGGGTGTGTCCAAGCAAATGCACCCATACCAGAGCCAAATGCATATGGAAATAACACAGTTTACGTCAAAATATTTGCACCTGCCACAGGTCATGTCTACCATTTAATTCGGACCTGTTCATTAGAATTTAAGACTTCAAATGCAATACTAAAACTGGAATATTGTGCTATTGTCAAATACTATATTAAATATGTACAGTAAAAAAAAATTTAATAATATATTATAAAAATTGTTTTTGCTATAGTGCATTCGACATTGCGATTGAAGTGGTAGATATCTGTCAGTTGAGGTGTATATGTCCATTAAACTACACTTGAACTGTAGTTCTGCATATACTGTATCTTTGTTTGCCAATTCTGTGAGAAAAGAGATTTTACACTGCTGGAATACAAACTTGTTGATGTACAACAGTAATATCCAAGGCCCAGATCCACACTTAATAATGACAGCTAATTTAGGCATGTTGCATGCATAAATCTGGTTGTGGGAACGAACTGCGCATGCATGCGGCAGATGTTACGCATCGTAACTCTAATCATACGTAACTTGTGCGTAACTCCATACGAAAGGTCATGACATCCCTACAAGCCGAAAATACAAAGTGTGGGAGGGAGAGGCATTTAAATTGTACAGTATGGGCTGGGTTAGGCACTTACATACTACAAGGCGATATGTACGACCATGTACGAGATACGCAAGAAAAAGTTAAGGTAAGATTTTGAATATGTAAATCAGCTAAGTTACATGTGTGCGAGGGCAGTGCCCGGGGGAGTGCATTATACTTAGAAGTGTGTAACTCCAGTACACTTGCATATGTAAAATGACCTTAAATCTGGATCAGGCCCAAGGGCCTGATCCAGACCTACGCTCGCATGCAAGCTAACGCTGATCGTAAGCATAAAAACGGCAGTAAAAACGCACTGCGCATGCACATAGTGACAACTTCCGGTCGTACCAAAGACCTTTTCATAGCGGCTATTCACGCGTCCGTATTCTTTGCATTTTTTCCAACAACAGAGCGTGTTTATAGTACGAAGTTAGTACGGACGCTGGAGTTAAGGAATGTAGGCGGGGGGAGCCATTTAAATTGTACAGTATGGGCGTGATAAGCGTCGTTTATACGCAATGAACGTACGGACGGCCACGGGAACGCACACAAAAGTTAGGGTAGGGTTTGCCGAGCGTATGGATGCTAAACTAGGTACCAGCAAGGGGAGTACCTATTGCCGTGCATCGGTGGTACATTCAGCGATAATACGCTATGCACACCAGCGTAGGTCTGGATCAGGCCCCAAGTCTCTAATTGAAGGTAAAATAGAACAGTGATGAATTCCTCACAAACTTCAAAAAAGGTAAAGTACCTGACTAGGATAAGGCACTGGAACATAAACTCCAGTCTTGTTCAACATAGAAACATAGAAACATAGAAAGTGACGGCAGATAAGAGCCACATGGCCCATCTAGTCTGCCCATTTATTTATTCAAAAATATACTGACCCTAGACCCTATTTACACTCAATTTAGTTTACAATTCAGTATATCCTTATATTTATCCCAAGCATGTTTAAACTGTTCTACTATATTGGCCTCAACCACCTCATGTGAGGCTATTCCACTTATTAATCACCCTTTCAGTGAAATAATTTTACTGCACATTTCCTCTGAATCTACCACCCTCCAGTTTATATCCATGCCCTCGTGTTCTATTACACCTTTTCTTTTGAAAAATGCCACCCTCTAGCTTGTCACAACCCTTGATGTATTTGATAGCTGCTATCATGTCCCCCCTCTCCCTTCTCTGCTCCAAGCTATACATGTTTAGTTCCTTTAGCCTTTCTTGGTATGATTTGTTACACAGGCCTTGAACCATTTTAGTTGCTCTTCTTTGCACAGTCTCTAATGTATTTATGTCTTTCTGGAGATATGACCCCCAGAACTGAACACAGTTTTCTAGGTGAGGGCGTACCA